>JADRCC010569437.1:0-10419 GCA_019843855.1 Hylomyscus alleni | reverse complement strand
GAGAGCCCAGTGAAGGAGAACCCAGTGAAGGAGAGCCCAGTGAGGGAGAACCCAATGAGGGAGAACTCAGTGAGGGAGAACCCAGTGAGGGAGAGCTCAGTGAGGGAGAACCCAGTGAGGGAGAGCCTAGTGAGGGAGAACCCAGTGAAGGAGAGCCCAGTGAAGAAGAATCCAGTGAAGGAGAACCCAGTGAAGGAGAGCCCAGTGAAGGAGAATCCAGTGAAGGAGAGCCCAGTGAAGGAGAACCCAGTGAAGAAGAACCCAGTGAAGAAGAACCCAGTGAAGGAGAACCCAGTGAAGGAGAGCCCAGTGAGGGAGAATCCAGTGAGGGAGAACCCAGTGAGGGAGAACCCAGTGAGGGAGAACCCAGTGAAGGAGAGCCCAGTGAAGGAGAACCCAGTGAAGGAGAATCCAGTGAGGGAGAACCCAGTGAGGGAGAACCCAGTGAGGGAGAACCCAGTGAGGGAGAACCCAGTGAGGGAGAGCCCAGTGAAGGAGAACCCAGTGAAGGAGAATCCAGTGAAGGAGAGACCAATAAGGGAGAACCCAGTAAGAGAGAGCCCAGTAAGAATGTTGTAGGCATAGTTACTCTCATTGGAGAAGTTTACATGTCCTTCCTTTTTCCTCTAGCCTCCTAGCCCGCTTTCCTAGCTCCTGTCCATGCGTTGACAGAGACTCACTTGTTGGGTCACAGTGGACAAGGATATAGTCCCCCTCAAATGACAGTTGTTACCGTGACTCTGCTATGCCTTTCCAAGGCCCTAGGGTTCAGCTTTACTGCCTGGGTGACTGGGTCACAGTCACAGATACACTGCACATCCTTCTGCATAGTGCCTGGCTGCCCACTGATTGGTAAAGGGCTTGAAGAAGAGCTCCCTCTCGGGGAAGCCAGCACTACCCCAATGTCCCAGACTGGAGGAGGAAGACAGGCACCTCCTACCCAGGTCCCAGTTGGAACGATTTGTTAAAGCAACCAGGGCATCCCAGGCTGACTGCCAACTTCAAGCCAGAAGGCCTACTCACCTGCTCCATTCCACTGTGAGCTGGCTAGGAACCACCTAGAAAGTTTGTGGAAACAGCTAGGGGTGCAACCAGAATTCCTGCTTGGAAAAGGAATGTCCACCTATTCATATATTCATATCCTCTCTCTCTCTCTCTCTCTCTCTCTCTCTCTCTCTCTCTCTCTCTCTCTCTCTCTCTGTCTCTCTTCCCCCCTCTCCCAACTCTTCTCTTTTTTATGTGCATTGGTGTTTTGCCTGCATAAGGGTGTCAAATCTTGGACTTACAGACAGTTGTGAACTGCCATGTCAGTGCTGGGAATTGAACCTGGGTCCTTTGGAAGAGCAGTCAGTTGTCTTAACCACTGAGTGCTGGGGATAGAACCCGTGTTTTCAGGCAAGCACTCCATCAACTAAGCTACAGCCCATTCTTGCTTATTCTTGCACATGCTACTGCCAGCCTGAGGGTCAAACTTTAGGGTCACTCACATGGGCAGACTCCCAGATCTTTCCCATACTCATTTTCTTCCTCAGATGGAGAGAGCAGAGCTTGGGTAACAGGAAGATTTAGGAACCCTCTCCTGGGTTCCTAGGGCTGCTGGCCACCCCGAGACCCCAGCCTTGGTCTCCTGACCCTAGTTACAGTATAACTCTCTGGGCAAGAATTTCTTCGATGGTTCAACAAAGTGAACTTATGTCTCCCAGCTCCTTCGCTTTAAAATTATTTTTCTCAATCCTTTGATAATGTAGCAAATTTGGATGGGTCTCCTGGTCATTAGAGTCAATTAGTGATATCCCTCTTTATAGGTTTTTGTTTGTTTGAGCTTAACAGAGTTCGTTTAAATCACCGGACAGCAGAGATGCCTTGTGCATCCAGCACTCCGATAATACTTCATTATAAGCAGGCTTAGCAGCCACGACAGGTACAGATTAGAACTGTTTGCTTCTCTGCGCAGGACTTGTGGGTGGCTGTGGCACAGAGCATCCGTCTTTGCCAGAGAGGGAAATCCTTGTGCATTTCTGCATTTGCCAAACAGTTGCATGTTTGCAGTCCTTTGCCTGTGCCAGATGCGGAGACTGGGGGACTGCCATTTGCTGGAAGAGTATGTCTAGGTCTTCTTCATTTGCTGAGGTCTACTCTAGGTGTGAGGCGAGGGTCTTCCATTGAGAACTCAAGCCCAGATAATCTGAGGACTGGCCACCCCAGCTGAGAGAGGCACGGTACTGGAAAATACAAATCGACAGAGCTCAGAAGAGCCATAAGGTGCCAACAGTTTCCAGCCATAGATTATTTCTTATTTGCTTTTGTTTTGAGGCAGAGTCACATAAAACATAGGCTGTTCTTGAACTCCTTGTGTAGCTGAGGATGTCCTTGAACTTCTGAGCCTCCCGTGGCTAACTCTCAAGTGCTGGAGACAGAACCCTGGCTCCCTGGATGCTAAGCAGGCAGTGCACCTACTGAGCTATAGGCTCATCCTCGCCAGTCACTGTGGAGCAGCGCTAGCCAACCTGCTTCTATGTCTGCAGGACTCTATTCTCAAAGCAATACAGCGGGAAGGAACTGAGTGGATTTCTCAGTGGCTAGCTTGCTTGTTGTGCAAGCATATGGGGCCAGAGTTCAGATCCCCTGAAACCCCCGACATAAATGCTGGGTGGGTGTGGTAGCCCACCTGGTATTATAACCTAAGAACTTGAAGATAAGAAATTCCCAGAGCAAGTTGGCTAGCAAGATTAGCCATATTGGTGAGATCTGGGCTTTATAGAGATATTCTGCCTCGGCAAATAAGATGAAAGAAGAAATAAAGATGATTCCTGATATCAACCTCAGGCATGTGATCATACACTCACTCACACACATACACACACTACATACACACACAGATGTATACACACAATGCATGCACACATACTTACACATACATATACACATACATACACTTACACACACATACACGTACACATACACATACACACAGTTACATGCACACATTTACACATACATGTACACATACTTACACAAACATTTACACACACATACATATACACATACATACACTTATACACACACACACATACACACACACACACCATGAACATTTCAGAGTGACACCGGTGGAGAAACTGAGGCTGAAAGAGAATGCTCTAGCAAGCAGAAGGGTCCTACCCTAGGCCACCAGCTCTCAGAACCACAGTGCTTGGAGAGGCAGTGTCTCACCTCCAAGGGACACTCACGGCACCCACACCCTTGTTCAAGGACAGATTGCTGCCCACTGCCACCTCCCCAAGACTCTGACTCAGTCAGTCTGAGTGGAGCCCAGCAATCTGCAGTTCCCACAAGTTCCTGGGTGTACCTGCTGCTGGGTCCAGGGTCTCCAGCATCCTCACTTTTAGGTGCAACTGTCACAGTAGCACCTGGAAGATCATTGTGACAGTGTGCCCTTCTTATGAGTATGGTAGAAGAGGAAGCCACTCACTCCATGACACACAGGAGGGGGAGATGGGGGATGGGGAACCTGCCGTCCACCCCAAGTGGTCTATTTTCTCTAGCTCCACCTCATTTCCTAACTTTCTAGAGCCTTCCCAAACCGTTAACATCCACTTGGGGACAGCATGTAAGGCACACTGCTGAGCTAGCTAGAAGGAAGAAATTCTCAAAAGAGTTGACAAGAGATCAGATCCCTGCAGGTCCAGAGTGGGACACAGCTGCTCTTAGCTCTGTAACCTTGGGTGAAGTTTCAATGTCTCTCTATCTCGGAACAGGTTGTCATGATGAAGATCTGAAAGCCGTGGCCTGATACACAGTAAGTACTACATGCCAGTGTGTGGATACTACCATCACCATTGTATGTGTGCATTTATATACGTCGGAGGTCACACAACACATGTGTGTGCACGTGTGTGTGTGCACATGTGTGTGTGTGTGTGTGTGTGTGTGCGCGTGCTTATGGAGGCCAGAGGCCGATGTCTTCCTCAATCACTCACCTTCTTATTTTTTGAGATATGGTCTCTCTCTAAGCCTGGAGCTCATCAATTCAGCGAGAGTAGCTGGCTGATGGGCTCTAGGATCCTCCCGTCTCCGCCTTCCCAGGTCGAGGATTATAGGTGCATACTACCACACAGCTTTTTGCATATATGGGATGGATATCTGAACTAAGGTCCCCAAGCTGGCATGACCAGACCTGTCGTTACTGACTGAGCTATCTCCTAGCCCTTCTGTCACCCTTTATTGGGGTCACCCATCCATAGCTTCTGTTTTTCTGTCTGGGAGGAAGAAAGAGGATAGAGTGACCCATTGACCCACTAAGGGAGGAGGAGGAGGAAGATGGGAGCTGTGAGTCCCAAGTGCGGTGTCCAGGTACCCAGTACAACTACATGTCTGCATGTTGTCTCACGGCACTCCAGGTGGGCAGAAGTTATCCCAGTTCACACAGGGAGGGAAAGATTTTTCAAGTGCTTCTGCCTGTATCTTCCTTGATGTGAGGTTTTAAGAGGTCAGGACAATTAAGCAAAATCTTCCCAGAGGCATATGTGACCGAGGGTGGAATTAGAGGTTGTATTACAGCAAGGTACCAAGGAGAGGTGAGGTCTTAATAAAAATGGAGGCTCTCTGGGGTCTGTCAGGGAGTCTTAAGACAAGAGTGGGTCCCAGTAGCCACCTAGCCGCTCTGCTCACCTTGAAGTTCCAGGAGTTCCTTCACTGATCTTACTCTCAAAGGCGACATTTTATGCCGCTGACTTTATAATCAATGGAAACTAATGGCATAGTAAACTTCTAGAAAGTCAGCCACCGTCTTGCTCCTGCCAGGGAGAGTAAAATTTTATGTTTTCCATAAATTCAAAACGAAAGCAGCATTCCAAATCTGCTCCTGAATCAGATCCTTCATTTACGTAGTGTGCTTGCAGCCCCGGCTCCTCTACATACAACGCAGTTTTCAAACGAGACGGGTCCTGGCACTGGGAAGCTGATTCCTATGTTGCCAGGGAGATTTGAGAGTGGAAATCCCCCGATTCCCAGCTCCCAACCATCTTCCAAGGAATGCACACACATTCTTCTATGAGACAACAGACAGCACAAGCCCCAGCGCATTACTGTGTATTAGGAAGGGCACTTTGCTTAACCGAAGGGATAAAAGGGCATCACAATTTTGTTTTCAAATGTGTTTAAGAACCTGTTATTAAATCAGAATTAAACCCAAGTCCCAGAGACGCAGCTCTGTGACTACCGGGAGATAATCTTGGTAATGCGATTAGCTGGAGCAAGAGGGAGAGGACGGCAAAGCAGCAGGCGGTGCGAGGGACTCTGCGGGCGGCCACTGAGTCACAGCTACTTGATTGGCGCAAAAGACAATGAGACCATGACCTTCCATGGCTGATCACTAGGTGCTGTGCAGTGTATACCCACATTTCTTTCTGTCTACCCAACAAGATGGGTTCTATTGGACACACACACACATGCACACACAGATGCCCTGATGTCACAAAGCCAATCGAAGTGGGGACGGGGTGGGGGTGGGGCGCTGTCCTCCTGGTCTGCTCTCACCTGTTACTTGTTTCTGCCACACACACCCTCTCTCTGGGCATGAGGGTAGAGGTGTTCAAATGCACAAGACAAATTGACTGCAAGAGTTTGGTTCACTAGCAGTCCCCATCCCATCTAGCAGGGAGCTAGCCCAGCAGCTGTTACTGATGCCCAGGGGGTGACCATCGAGGACCTTGTGAGTGAGTCTGGTCTTCCTCTGTTCTAGTATACTGTCCCCCAAGCCAACAGCCACGTCTTCACGGAGCAGCAGTTGTGCCTTCTTGCAAGAGCCCCTCAGATTGGCCTTGCTAGCTACCCCTCCCAGCCATCGACCTGAAGTTCTGTCTGCTCTAAGTGTTCATGTAAGGTCTCAAAGGGGCTTGAGTATGTACATGGGAGAGGGAAGCCAACCTCTATGCCAGTACATCTGCATGGGAAATCACGGGGGGTCAACCATGTTTCTTTAAGCAACCTTTCATTCTTGCTCTGTGAGAAAGCCTGGTAAACATACTGGTTTCTTTGGGGTAAACTGTGGTAGAATTTTACTTTGGTTTATCTTTGGAACCTCATGAAGCAAGCATAGACATTATTTACATCTTCCCAGGGGAGGAATTCTTGCAACATTCTTCTTAGTGACACGTCTCTTTTATTCATTTATTCCAAGATTCCTTTCTTTTCGCTTTGCGTGGATGTATGTTTGCCTGCTTGTAGGTATGAGTGCCAAGCGGGGGCGTGTGTGTGTGTGTGTGTGTGTGTGTGTGTGTGTGTGTGTGTGTGTGTGTGTGTGTGTATGTATATGTATGTGCATGTGTGTACATGTGTTTGTGTGTGTATATGTGTGTGTGCATGTGTGTACGTGTGTGTGTGTGTGTGTGTGTGTGTGCATGTGAATGTAAGTGGAAGACAGAAGAGGGCATTGGATTACCTGGAGTTACAGACACTTGCAAGCAGCCCTATTAGGTGTGGGAACAAAATCTAGATCCTCTGAAAGAGCAGCAAGTGCCCATCTCTCCATCGCTCATCCTCCTGTTTACACATGTAAAAAGCAGTACCATGGATCGGAAGGTCTGTGGCAGACACATCCTCTAGGACGCCAGGCCTCTGCCAGCAGTTTCCAAGTAGCTGATTAAAGGGTTGAACGGTGTGTAGCCTTCTCCATAGTGGTTCTCACTTTAATGTTGCAGACTCGACAAGAGAGAGGATGCTTGTTCTCCTCACGTGTAGATGGGGAAACTGAGGCACTGAGAGGATTCTCAAGCCTGAGAGAAGGGGTGCTTTTCAGTACTACTGATCCTGGCACTGGGCATAGGTGATGAAGACATCTAATTCCTCAATGATCTCATCTGGGCTTCTTCTGCCCTCCAAGCCCACATTAGCTGCCCATTTCACCCTAGGCTGTCTCCAGAGGCAATGCGAACCTGCAGGCAACTGAGTATTGCTCTGGTGAAAAGCAACAGCTAAGTAGGTGGTCCTATCCATTATAGAGCAGCATCTCTGCGTGAACCCACAGCATTCCTGAGAGCCCTGGTACAGGAGGATGGCCACACAGACACAGGAATGGGATCTTGCGCTCATTGCGCCGAGCACTTTGTTATCTCCCTGGTGAGTGCCTTTTCCTGTGACTGTGACTGATACCCTGCATCATCCTGTCCACTGCACAGTCTTTCCATCCCGTGCAGCTGTTTGCCATCAAAAGAGTGACCGTTTATTGACTCCGCAGGTAGTCTGAGTGGTGGGTAAGTTATACAACAGTTTCATTTCCCGTCAATATGAATTATTTAAACGCTATACATCTAGATTTGCTATCATGAAGCTTGATGTCTCAAGAGTCAACCTCCAAGTGCTTCCAAGGGTGGGAATGGGGTGGGAGGTGGAGGATGGTGTTATTGAAGGTGTTGACTCTGGGCAGCTGCCAGGCCTGGAAACAAAGTCAAACCCTCTCATGGCGTCTGCTTTTCTTATGAAAACTGAAGGGGTTGACCATCTCTCCCTCAATGGAAGATGCTATTAGAAGTGGCCGTAGAGGTCAAGGAGGTGGCCCAGTAAATAAAGCACTTGATGCTCAGGCATAAGGGCCTGGGTTCCATCCCAAGCACCCATGGACTGATAATGAACTACCATACATTGAATAGCTTTAACAAGGGTAACCATTCTCAATTCTGCAAGGCACAAACACAGAAGGAAGGCTTCCACAGAGGCACGCTTCCTCAGAAAGCTAGTGGGGAGGAGCCTTCCTGCCTCGTGCAACTTCTGGTGACTGCTCATGTTCCTTGGGTTCCAGCTGTACCTCTCCTAACTCTGCCTCTGTCTCTACATGACTTCTCCTCACAGTCTCTGTCTGTGTCTTCTCTGCATCTCTCAGAAGGATACTAGCCATTGGAGTAAATCCCTGGAAGATGTTATCTCAAGAATCTCCCCCGTCGAGATTCTTAATAATATTGACAAAGACTATTCCTAAGGAAAGTCAAGTCCCGAGATTCCAGGTGCACAGGAATGGGGTGCTGTGTAACCCTCTGTGGATATTTGGTGCACCCTCCAGCTATGACACTCCAGAACAGATGAGGAAAGCCCTTGCAACCTCTGGAACTAGAACCTTCTTTGGCATTCGCAGTACACTTGGTCACTAGCTCTTCTTGTGTAAGTGTATATCGTATACACATGCATGCATTTGAGTGTGCTTGTGTGTACAGTGCTGGCATGTACACACATGGAGAACATAGACTGAGGTCTGATGTCTTCCTCTCCCACTCTTCCAGCCTCTACACTATTTTGTTTTGAGACAGGGTCCCTTCCTGCACCTGGAGCTCACCAACAGCAGGCTAGCTGATAGTCACCTGTCTCCACCTCCCAAGCCTTAAGATTCCAGGCATACATCACCATGCCCAGCTTATGATTATATTGCTATTATTATTATTATTATTATTAATGGCGGGTATGTGTGTACCACACCACACAAGTGGCCAGAGGACAACTTTGTGGTATGTGTTCTTTCTTCTTCCTTTTTTTTTTTAGATACATAAATAAATTTCCACGGTGAAACTCAGGTCACCAAGCTTGTGTGGCAAGCTCCTCTACTCACTGATCCATCTTCTTGGCCTTATGGCTGGCTCTTTTAATATGGGTTCTGGGAATCGAACTCAGGTCCTCATGCTTGTACACCAAGTTCTTACGTAACAGATTCAACTCTCTAGCCTCTCATTAGTATTTTTTTTTTTTTTTGAAGTCTTGGCCTGTCAGGGAATCTGAATCAATCCACTGGAGACAGTAGATGGTAAGTTTAGCCCACGCCCAGTTTGTCCTTGGCACACAGAAGTCAGGAAAATGGTGGTTTTAAAAAAACACATTGGAAGCCATGTCCTTCTTCAACCTTGTGTCCCAGTTATACCTTTGTGGGTCTGAGCTCATGTGTGACCCAGAGACGTGGAGGAGTGTGTCTTTTCCAGGCAGTCCTGCTGGGTTTTATCTGAGCCAAACATCTGACGCTGTCTGCAGGGGACTTTCAATTCAGGTTGTAATTGTTCCGAGGTAAACAGAGCAGAGGCATGGGGACAGAGCTCCTGGATGGATGTTCCCACTGGGAACCGTCAAAGCGCCCCTGTCCTCAAGTTGCTCTTGGTAACCATGGCTACAGATAAGCATGGTGTATGCAGATGAGCCCTCAAAAAAATAATAAAGACAGAAAGCAAAGAGAAGGAGATCTCGTTTCCAGATTAGGACCCATTCTACACAAGCCTTAGTGATCAAATTACTCCTCGAAACTGGACTAGAACAAAACGCTATCTACGTTTCCCACCACCAAATCCAGCGACTCCATTTTCTTTAGAAAATGCCATCCTTCAGGCTGAAGTCACAGGAATGTGCTCTGATGTGACCTGATTTTGTAAATAAACTCCTTAGTCAACTAGAAGGGAAAGGGGTGGAGGAGAATCAAAGCCCCCAAGGGGCTTAGGAGCCATATACAAAGTACAATACAGCTTATCAGAGCTGTATTGAATAAAAACACTCATGCCTGCCCCATTCACTCTGTCCTATCTATAAGAACCTAACATTCTGCCATAGAAGCATCTGGAACTTTCTGGTGACTATTCTGTATCTTGACCATCCAGTTATTACAGCTGCCCAACATGTGACAAGCCCTTCCACCTCCCCATGACCTCACAGCCTTATGGTGGGGCGTGGTTTCTTCACTTGGCATTTGAAATGAAGAGGGACTGGTTCCTGCCCTTTACTTCCTTCTAATGTGTTTTTAGGGGTCCTCATCCTAGGACCTAGGACTCCCCTGCCAACTGCAGGAAGCTGCCCAGAGACCCAAACTACCGTATCTCCCTTTCCCGAGTTGGAGGGAGCACAAGAAACTGCTGAACATGGTGACCCTGACCTCAGGCCGCGGAGCAGTTGACCTAGGAGGCCACCCTTGACTGAGCCTCGCAGGTCTCAGGGAGCCACAGCGACTATTCTTGCTCTCTGCACAGCTGGGCTCACTTCCTTTCAGTTCATGTGGTGCTATCCCATGGTGTAAACTGGGTGATGGTAGCCTCATGTGGTCCCCCACAAGGACCCAGGCGAAGCCCCATATCACAGATGGAGAAGCCGAGCCTCAAGTCCCAAAGGAACCTTCAGAGTCACGCAACCCTGAAGGCTTTTCCTCTGGGTGAGCTATTCTTCCCATTTTTCCTCCTTCGGACTACGAGGACTCCTCACTTCTTGTCTCCTCTTTGTAAAGCAGGAAGTGTCCCCTCCTCTTTCTGGCCAGAATGAGGCTTCATTAAGCATCTATCTATAGCTGCCTCCTTGGGGCAAGGTAAATGTGGTAGATGCTGAGTAATTCCCACAGCAAACACCATCTTCCTTTCTTTAACAGGAATCACAGAGTTCTTATTTTCTTAAATCCTGGGGACAGAG
>JADRCC010569435.1:2573-14478 GCA_019843855.1 Hylomyscus alleni | reverse complement strand
TTGACCTGACTCTCCTGCCTCCAACTCTCAAGTGCCAAGACTGTAAATGTGTACCACCATGTAGCTCTTGTTTGCTTTCTTTTTTCTTTTTTCTTTTTTTTTAAATAAACTATACTTAGTGGGTCTAAAGGAAAAGTGAAAAGATTTTGGATAGACATCTCCTCCCTTAAGTCCTTGAATCTAGGCACACTGCTCTGGTCAAGGACAGTAATTTCCATGCATCTAAATGCAATGGTTAAGTAAAGGAACGTATAACATAGGACTAGAAAGCAAACTCAGAGTATGTTTGGCACATGTGAAAGTGTCATGATGGAACACGTTATCTTGTAAGATTAATGCTAACTGGAACATTTTTAAAAAGCTCATAAAATATGAAACAATCAATTCTCCTTTCACCAGGATACACTTTCCTAGGTTCCTTCAACCAACTCGTGAGCTCTCTCTCTCTCTCTCTCTCTCTCTCTCTCTCTCTCTCTCTCTCTCCTTTCTTCTTATCAGGGCTCCTTGGTCCTAGAGTATTAATAATTTCTGACTAAGCTCTTTCATCAGGCATCATGATTAACATAGCTTCTGTTTTCTGAAGTGAACTTAATTTCTTTGCTCTGTCCTCTCCAGAAATTGCCAATGTTCTCTATCTGACTTTCTACCGAGCACTTGATACTCCACACTTTGACTTAGAAACCTAATACACAGTTCTAAATGAGTACACCTCAAACTGTAACTCAAGTCAAAAATGTGTTGGAGACATTGTTAAATTTTCAACTGATATCACCTTAGGATGAGTTACCCTCATCTCTCCTGGGCTTGCAGCAGAGCTTCCTACATATCCCCCTTTTTCTATACTGGCTTCATATCACATTCTAAAAACAAAGTTAACATAAGTCAGGTCATGCTATTTCATTCTTTAAATTTTTGTTTTTCCACACTTCTCGTGAAAATGAAAGGCTTTGTAATGTCCCATACCCTGAAAGTCAACCCCTACCTCATTATTTCTCCGACTTTGCTTCCCTTTGCTCTCACACACTGCTCTGCTCCAGCTACCTAAACACCAAAATGAACTTTGTTGACATGTGCACCGTATTCATCACTACATCTTCAGGTACTTTAAGTCTTTCTAACATCAGAAATTTTTGTCCAGAGGAAATCATAAGATATATTGTGTCTTTTTATTTGTTGAAATAGCTTCTTTGATGCTTGGAAACTCATATGTCTCCAGCTCATTATATTAGGAGCCATGCCAAAAAGGTCAGTTGTGTACATGAAGGTTAGGAAGCCATATTTATCTTGTTATTATCTAGAGATCCCTGGAAAAGGGACGTTTGTACTTTTAAACATCTAATGCACATATTCTTTCCTCTCTAATTCAGTTAGTGAAATTTTCATATTTGATGTTTCTGCTTGATAGCATGGTATTCTCTTATACATAAGACTTCTCAGGTCACATGATGTCAACCTCTCAATTTTTTAATGGAGGAGAAATTAAAACACAGAATGATGTCATTTCTGTCTTAAGAGTTTCTATTGCTGCAACAAAACACTATGACCAAGATGCAAGTTAGGGAGGAAAGGGTTTATTCTGTTTACACTTCCATATAGCTGTCCATCATTGACGGAAGTCGGGGCAAGAATACAAGTGGCAGGAACCTGGATGTGGGAGCTGATGCTTAGGTCATGGAGGGGTGCTTCTTCCTGGCTTTTTCCTCATGGCTTGCTCAGCCTAGTTATAGAACCCAGGACCACCAACCCATGGATGTCTGTAAAATAAATTACATATTCTAGCTAACCCATGTAAAACACAGAATCCAGGTATTTTATTTACAAGCTGTAAGCCCAGATTAGGTAGGTTTTGGAGCTCTTCTAATTTATATGCCAGTCATACATCCCTTGTTACTTGCTGTTTCTCCTGGCCACATGCTCATGATCCATTTTCTTTCATGGAGGCATCCTCCTCCTCTCTCCCTTGGTCTCCTTTCTTCTTCCCTGCCTCTACCTGTGATCCACACCCTACCTGTGTTACCCACCTCCCTACATTGACTGCCTAATCAAAGGCTTTAGCTTTTTATGTGGGGAGCAATGTTTGCACAACAAAAGATGTTGTTTGTGAGAATTCACTCCTCTTGAGTCTTGGGATGCAGTGTTTAGCATTTGAATTGGAGTTCCAGACTCAGAGTGAGCTGGATTCTCCTATATTAATTAGTATAAGTAAATACTCTATAAATGTGTGTACATCCTGATCTCATGGAGCCATTACTTCAGTTGAGGTTCTCTCCTCTCAGATGACTATAGTTTGACATAAATCTAGCAGTACAATTTTTAATGATGAGAAGGACTGATAAGGAATTTGAAATTCTGCTTAACTTGGTTTCTGTAATTTGTAGTGATGGGAGGAGGGGTCCTAAGGAAAACAAACTGCATTTATGGGCTTCTGGAAGAAAAATATTTCACTCATGCAGCCATAGTCCATATCAGATTTATAACATCAACCTTGCCTCTTTCATAGTTTGTCTAAAGACCAACTGAATTAATATATAGCATGTTTTAGTTTCAGTAGATTACACAATGAGAAGTTGTAGGACCTAGAAAAGTATGAGTTATGTAGCTTCCATGTAAGAAAATACCTAATTTATTGTAATCAAAGGCAGCTCATTTTTTTCCAGCATAAGAAATGAAAATGAAAAAAATCAGAATATTAAGTACCAGGGGAAAATACCAATATACTAGGTAAATGACAAGCTGAATTTAAATTACTTTAATTTTAATGTCGTTCATGCTAGAATTGTTGAGCTAAATAGAAAAAAAAAAAAGATTCCCCCTAGGTAAATGTTAATGTTCTCAGACATCCAGCAAGGATGTAGGTAAAAGGCCAAGAGGCTGGTAAGTTGCATCACGATAATCTTTTGAGCTGGAAGGTTCCAGAAACCTCCTAAATAGATGCATTTCTATGAAGGCAAGAGTAAATAATAGTTATTGATGCTGTCAGTTTGCACACCTTAAAACCACAACATAATATTTAAGCACATGAGAAATATTTTATACACTCAAATAAAAAGTAATTATCTCAACATTGTCAACAGTGCCAGAGGGTCAAGAGTGCGTTTACTATGGTTTGTGTAGAGTCTCAAAAGGTTGGAGGGTGCAGACAAGAATCAATTCAAAGATGATATGATGTAGTATCTACACCACTGACACTGGAAAGGGGCATGCCACAAGGAGAAAATTTGTGACATGTCTGTACTGGCACGGTGATACCTACCCAGAAATATTATTATGTTTAGTAACCTTGACTCTCAGTGGTAAGAGTATTTTGTTACTTCTCAGATAAATCCTTAACACCTGAAAAATCAGAAAGGTTCTTTTCCCACTGTTTTCCCTAATCATGGATTTAGTTGGTGGAGACAATGAGTTTAGTTAAATTTACTTATAGGCTCATGGGCCCCACTGTCCACTCCACTGAATGTCTCTCCTTCTCTCAGTAGCCATCACATGGCTATAGTCCTCAAGGAGAGGCAGGACCTTTGAGCCTTTCTTCCTTCCACAATGAAATGTTGAAGTATCCAAACTGGTACAGGTCCTTTGTGGGTAACTAAAGCTATGTAGAACTCAAGAGTACTGATCATGATATGCGCAGATGCAGGTGAGAGCATTCCACTACACACCATCTTTCTCTGCTTCTCAGATTCCTTGTACCTGATCTTCTTTATTCAGGCTTTCTTTTACTTTCTTCCTACCTCTACTTTTTTTTGACATAGGGACTCACATATCCTGGACTGCTCTCAAACTTACTATATAGCTGAGAGTTGGTCTTCAGCACCAAATCTTCTCCTCTAACTCACAAGTGTTAGGGCTACACTGTTACATCTAGTCACATTTATTTATTTATCTATCTATCTATTTATTTATTTAGGGTTTACTTATCTTATTGAAATAAGTATGTGCAAATAATAGTGTTAATAGTTATTAAAAACTTAAATTTCTTAAAAAAGCTCTCTGATGAGTTCTTTTATTTTATTATATGCATTATACAAGTGTATACAATACATTCAGGTATTTAATGGGAGAAAAGATAGTAAAATTCATAGCAGAAAAGTAATTCTGACTTATTTGGAATTTGTTTAATGCAAATTTACATGATTATTAGGATTTCGAAACTATACCAAGTGAAGCCTATAGTAAAAACAAGCCATACAGCTTTGTGTTATTATAGAAGCTTATATTCTTTGGATATTAAACAAATCCTTTATTTTTAAAGCATCTTTTATTTGAATACACTAAAGGTTTCTACCATCTGAAAACATCCCGGATTCTCCTGCACACTACTAAAGTGTGACTTTCTGGCCAAGTAACTGTTGCTAGATCTATGCATTAGAGTACACAGAAAATTCTCAGAGTTCAGTTTAGAGTACTAATAAATTCTCTTTTCTCAGGTCATGAATGGTATCTCTTCTCTGTTTTAAAACCACAAAGGCAACAAACACTCAAAATTAAATAGCTTACTCCAGATCAGAGACATAATAAGTAGAAGAAGGACACAAGCCTGCCAGTTGAACCTCACATGCTTCTTGATAGCCATCATCTCAAGAATAAAACATCGAAATGTATGTCCAAGTTCTTTATGATCTTCCACAAAATGCAAGAATTTTAACCATCTGTCTCTGGATAATATCAGTAAGATGAACATGTAAGAAATAAGATTTTTCAATATTTCTGTGAACATATTTAGCATCTGAAGAGAGTAAGTTGTATGGTAAAATACACAAGGGATACCCCTTTCCTTTCTAATCACCTCCCAGAGGCTCATGATAACATGACTGAATTTCATGTGACATTCTTTAGAACATTTTCAAATAATGTCTTTTAAAAGAAAGTTTTGAGTTAACATAGTCTGTGTCTTCTAAATGTTATCGTCAACTGTCAAATTTAGTCCAGGGGTTACAGAAATGACTCAGTGGTTAAGAGCATTTGTTGCTCTTGCAGAGGATCCAAATTTGATCTCAGCACCATATGGATGGTTTGTGGCTCTCAATCATTCATAACACAAGTTCAAAAAGATCCAAAGGCTCCTGTTGAGCACAGCATGCATGTACATATATGCGCAGCATCCATATAGGTACAGAAACATGTATTCAGGCAAGACATTCATACATATAAAATAAAAATATAAATAGTTAAAACTTATCCACTGAATTGTTCTTTACATGAGGCTAAGAATAAAAGGTTGGTTGGATTTTTTTCACTCACTGTATCTGATTTTTTTATACAAAATTATTGAGTTGACTAGTTGTTTTGGTGACAAGTATTAATCATTTATAAGACATTAAAAAGACAAGGAAAGGCATTCATCATAAGGTGCTGTCTTTGATGGGTTAGTCACAAGTATCTTGAAGGAAATTTCATTTGAAGCTGTGACATGAAGTTAAGGAGGTGTCTTTGTAAAGAAGCATCTAAGAAGAAAGAATAATTAAGGCTCTGAGTTCAGAGAATGTACTGTGAGAATGGCTAGAATCTGAGTCAGAGTATGGTAGTTTGAATAGGAATGGCCCCTATAGACTAAAATGTTTGAATGCATGGCCCATAGGGAGTGGCACTATTAGGAGGTGTGGCCTTCTTGGAGTGTGTCACTGTGGAGGTGGGCTTTGCAGTTTCATTTGTTCAAGCTAGGCCTAGTGGGACAATCTCCTTTTGAAGACTTTGGATCAGGACATAGAACTCTCAACTCCTTCTCCAGCATCATGTCTACCTATATCATGCCATGCTTCCTGGCATGACAATAAGGGTCTCAAACCTCTGAAACTATAAACCAGCCCCAGTTAAATGCTTTTTTGTTATAAGAGTCGTGACGGCCACGGTGTCTCTTCACAGCAATAAAACACTGACTAAGACAAAGAGTGAGAGTAGTTAGAGATGTCATTGGAGACTTAGAAAGGTCAAGGTCAAATACCAAGCTTTGTAAATACAGGATAAGGAATGCTCATCTTAGATGCTTTAAAGGGCTGCTGTGTTTGCTTTGTAGAGAGAAAAAGAATGACAGTCGAAGGGAATGCATGCCCCATGAAGTAATCATGCTCTAGGTGAGAATGATGGTGATTCATATTAGAATGATCACAGAGAAGATGAGAGGTGGCAGAGTCTATGACATCCTACATCCCGCTAAAGCTAGATTTGTTATAACACAAATGGAGTACTGAGGAAAATGCACATGCATGTATAATGTACTATTTTCCTAAAGGAGGGAGCCTGAGGCACAAAGGGTGGGATGAGTTTAGATTGAAAAAGTAAGGAAGATCTCTGCACATGTGAATCTGAAGCTTCTGGAAGCTTGATGTCAGAAGTGAGGGTTTAATGTCCCGAGCACGACGATGACAGTTGAAGCAGTGAGATGGGGAGCTGTCACAGAAGAAGCTGGGGTAAATGGAAACGTGGAAGGGAAAGCTATCCTTTGGGACAATCATTAAGTAGGAAGTGGGGAAGACACACATCACAGAAGGATGAAAAACACCACAGAAACTCTGTGTTCTAGAAAGCAAGTGACCAACTTGGACATTTCAAGAAGAAAAAGAATTGAGTGTTTCAGATATTAAGATGAAGACTGAAGATTAAACACTGGGAAACATTATATGCAGGTCATTAACAAACTTGACAAGAGCTATTTCCATAGAGTCTCTGAGATGAATTCATCACTGGAGTGAATTCTAGACAGATCCAGAAAACGTGACAGTGCAATCAGGGAGTTACTGCAATTGTTCTGATTTTTTAATGGGGAACAAAAAAAAATAACTTTAAATACTGTTATAAAAATAACAGTAACTTTAAGAAAAAGTTAAGACACATAAAGCATTAATATATTTGTATTCTAGTAGTCAGATCTAGTAAAAAGAAAAGAAAATATAATAAAGGAGCTCACTACCAGGATGCTTATAGTTCCAAAGCTTTTGGATGGAGGAGAGGCAAGAAGGGATCTAGACTGATAGATTAGATGTCACACATGACTTGCTCAATCTTCCAGATGTTACAATATATGAGGATGAAGAAGCTGTCTAGAAGATAACTCTTTTATCTGAGTGCTGGAAGTTGGCAGGGAGAGAATAAAAGGAAAGAGTAACTGCCTGAAAATGGCCTGGGATGAAAAAAGACAAAACATAAATCTGAGAGTCTGGGGAAAATGCCAGTGTTTGAGCAAACCCAAATGCAGTGTATGAGATGGTGAATCTTCATCTCCAGCTTCCCAGGAGCTAGACTTACACATGAGCCAAGCCTCTGGGCCCACCTGTGAAGGATTACCTAGATTAGGGCAGCTTTGGTTAGGATACCTAAAGTGGAAAGAGCCATCCTAAATGTGGGCAGCCTGTTCCAGCAGGGACCCAGCTATAAAGAGGTTCAAGGGACACCTTTTTCAAGTCTGCTTGCTTTTGTATCTTGCTGGTGAGTGCATCTACCCTTTTGTTCCTGCTGCTATTCTGTTGCCACCTTTCTTTGGTCTAAGATTATGAACTGAAGGTTAGTATGTTCCTGGGAACTTCCCAGCTTTCAGTGACCAATGGAGACTACTGGGGCATCCAGGCTTATGGGTTTAGCAGCCACTGGGGCCCCAGCATCTCAAGTGTGCACAGTTTCGGTTGGACTACACAAACAGTAATATAAGCCAGGCCCCTAAATCCCCCTTTACCATATATTTGTTCTCTTGCTTCTGATCCTGTAAGAAAAGCCCGATACATATAGCATGTACGAAGCATGGCAGCTATGGGTTCAAGAATCATACTTAGCTTAGATAAGTGATTTATATCATTTTCCCAAATAATTCTCTGATGTGGAGGACACAGTCCATAGATACAGATCACAGAGTCGTTCTTGCAAAAAAAAAAAGTTATCTGATATTATGCTTGTTATTAAATCAAGTCCCTTGGTGTTTAGACTAGGGTGCCATTCCATGCAAAGAGGAATTATTGAAGCTGAAATGAAACCGAGTTTCCCAAACTGTATCCTCAGTGAGAGACAAGGGGGATGAGAGTTGTGCAAGTCTGTTGTTAAATAGAAATCTGACATCCACAGTGCGTCTCTACTCATGGATCACTGTGACCAATGCTGTCTCAGAGGAGGAATTCTGAATATATAAACGACCATGTTGCATTCCTTCTCTAGGTCACATTAGGGCAAAGGCTGCTTTTGGATTGGGTCTGCAAATGAAGACTAAAGATAATGAGATAAACTGAGCAGAAGAGGACAGTATTGTGAGGAGGGTTGTGGGGAGTGTGTAGATTTCAGAGTTTAAAACTGTTGCTGAAATAGTTTCGACCATTTAAAGCTGAATGGTCACTCTAAATTTATCAGAGAAGGTCAAATAAAAGTCAAATGACAGTGTGAGGTCACGACACTGTTTTTATTCAGCTAAGTTTCTTTTCTTTTTGAAAAAAGATTTACTATTATCTTTATTGCTTAAAATAATGGTATAATGTATAATATGATAATTATCTGGTTCCCATATTTTTCAATTTTTATTGGTTATTTTATTTATTTACATTTCAAATGTTATCCCTCTTCCTGGTTTCCCTTCCCAAACCCCCCTACTGCACCCCTCCCCCTTCTATGAGGGACTCCCCACCCACCTACACACTCCTACCTCTCTGCCCTAGTATTCCTGGACTCTGGGGCATCAAGCCTTCACAGGACCAAGAGTCTCCCCTCCTATTGATAAGATCATCCTCTGCTACATAAGAAACTGGAGCCATATGTATTCTTTGGTTGGTGGTTTAGTCCCTGGGAGCTCTGTGAGTACTGGTTGGTTGATAGATATAGTTCTTCCTATGGGGTTGCAAACCCTTTCAGCTCCTTTCTTCCTTCCCCTAACTCCTCTATTGGGCTCCCTGTGCTCAGTCCAGTGGTTGGCTTTGAGCATCTGTATCAGTAAGGCTCTGGCAGAGCTTCTCAGAAGACATCCACATTAGGCTCCTGTCAGCAATCATTTATTGGCATCAGCAATAGTGGCTGGGTCTAGTGGCTGCTTATGGGATGGATCCCCAGGTGGGGCACTCTCTGGATGGGCTTTCCTTCAGTCTCTGCTCTACTCTTAGTCCCTGCCCTGTGGCTGATCCTGTACCAGTTAAACTTCTTATAAGGAAATAAAAACTCAGATTTTTTTTCCAACAATTGAAAAATTGTAAATCTACCCACTATGAGAGTTGATTTAGTTTGAACTAAATTAAAGTACAAAGTGATCATTTGGGTTCTTTGATAGAGGCCAGCAAGTAGTACAAGGTAAAGTATTTTTAAGCATCATTTTATGGTCAGTAAGGAAAGCCTATAAAGTTGCTGTTTTTCAAAAAGAATCAATCTTCCATAAAAATAGAGGGTTGGTCATTGAATGATAACTAAGCAAAGGAATATCTGTAAGGGGTAGAGATAAAGTTGTCTATAAACTCTGTTCCCAGTGGCCAAGCTCAAAGTAGTGTCTGAACAAGGCATTCTTTGTTAACTGGGCAATTTATCCACTCATTATGAAGCAGCTTTCAGACATCAGGTGCCTTAAATGAGTTCTATACAGATGTTGGAGTTTGTTCATTTTGAGTTCAAATCTTGTGGGAGTGACTAAGAGTGTTGGTAATTTACAATCCTGATTTTAGAAAGGCTGGATCCATGTGTTGCCCAGCAGGAGGGAAGACTAGCATGACACCCATTAGAGTGTCTTGCTGCCCAGAGATGGAAGAGTTGGACACTGCCATGGCTGTAGAGTATGCCTCCATTGAGTTTCCCACTGAAGGTCACAGGTCTACCACTCACCCCAGCCCTCTCTTCAGAAGGCTGTGCTCATGTAACTTCCCATGTTTTGTCGGGAGATGTGTTGATAATAGGCTTCTTATAAGACCTGATGGTAAGTTTCATCAGTATTTAGTAACCTCTCATATCAACATCCTGAAACCAATTTACACTGTGGGTTTGGTTGAAGGGTGTTTTCTTTCTTTTTGTTTTTAAATTATTGCATTGTGATAAACTCACAAACTAAAACACCACACAGCTAGTTTAAGGAAGCCACTTAAACAAACACTTGCCCAGCTCCAAACTCTGAGCATCTCCTTGAACTTTCATAAGGTCACAATGGACATTTTGAAGCCATGGAGCTTCACCCACCGAATTATACTTCCACTGTCAATTGCACTTTTATTCACTTAGGTGTCACAGAAAGGAACAGAGCTATGATACAGTTGAAACTAGAGAAACAATTAGCATCACAGCCTCTTCCTGTTTCCTACTGCCAGTGTTTCGTTACTCATGACCTAATCATCACCCCTTCTGGGTCTCTTTCCTAATGGTAAGGAGGTTTTTCTTAAGTATTCTATACCAAGTAATAAAAACTGTGTTTAAATAATTCCTCCCAATATCTTATATAGGCTTTCCCCTTTATAACTTACTATCTAGACTGCCTATTTCCTAATTTAGTAGCATTACATTTAAATATTACTTCCATTTAGATAACTTCTATTAAATTTTTTTTTTTTTTGCTCTTGTACCTCTGGGAATTCAACCCAGGGTCTTGTGCATGCGGCTTACCACTCTGTCACTGAGTCACATCTCTGCAGCATCTTTTCCAACAACATAGTATTACAGCAGATTAATGATGGCTACTTTTTTTTTTTAAAAAGTTACTGTTTAGCAAAGTACTAAAGGCAGGCAGAGGCAAGAAACAAATGCTGACAGGGTATTCCAATGGTCTCACCACACAGATGTTAACTCTGTGAGGCAGTGGTCTCAATCTGGGGCTCGTGACCCCTTCGGGGGTCACATATCAGATACCCTACATATCATATATATGTATATATATCACATATATGATATATATATATGATATATATGATAATATATATGTGTATATGATAGCATATATTATAATTTATAACAGTAACAAAATTACAGTTATAAAGCAGCAATGAAATGATTTTGTAGTTGGGAATCACCGTAACATGAAGAACTGTATTAAAAGGTTGCAGCATTAGGAAGGTTGAGACCTACTGGGAGCATTGCATATTTTAATTAGCTAGATTTATGTTCCACAGTATATTCCTTAAGTCTCATGGCAGACACAATAAGTACATGTCAACTTGAAACACATTAATGTTTCACTTTTAAACAAAGAATCAAAGAATTTCAGTATAAGGCTATGGTGGCTGGAGTTCCAGGCAGTTGTGAACCTCAGTACCAGATGCTAGTGCTGGGAATCACACTCCATTCTCTGTAAGAGCAGTACATGCCTTTCTCCGCTAGGCCATCTCTGCAGGCCCATACCTGGCTTCTTCTGTAAGCACTGGGAATTTGATTCTAGGTCATCATGATTGCACAGCAGGAGCTCTTACCTATGGAGTCATCACCCAGCCTCAGTTGGCATTTAACTACTGATGCTCTGGCAACTAAGATACTAGGACATTATTTCCCCATATGATGACTTAATTTTTAAAATGAACATCTTCACCTCTTAGATCCAGGGGTAGAACTGCTTGCTGTAAGGGGGAGATTAGAAGGAGGGATTCTTACTCCAGATACATTTACTTTAATCTAGATATCAGAGAGAATGTCATTGCTTCTAAAATGGTTTGGTTAATGCAAAGAACAGTGTACATTTAGGGTAAGGCTATCATATTTAAATATTCAACACAAGGGGACTATTAATGACAAAGCTAAGTCTTAACAGTTTCAGAGGCTATTTCTATATAGACATGTTTAACAGTGAAAAAAAATGTTATACATGGAGAAAAAAACTAAGAGAAGTGAGTAACATACTTAAAAGATCTATAAGGACTGTAGATAGATTATCTTCCACACTCTTCCCAAACCTTCTAGTGTGCTCACTGGCTCTGAAAGTGTATGTGTGTGCATGTGTGTGTACGTGTGTATGTGTGTGCACGCTTGTGCGTGTGCATGC
>JADRCC010569433.1:0-13134 GCA_019843855.1 Hylomyscus alleni | reverse complement strand
TTCTCAGAATAAGCTTGCAATGTGTATGTAATTATCTCCACTTTACTGAGGAAAGAAATGAAGATTCAGAGAGATTAAGCAACTTAATCTTTTTCTGCCTACAATTTTGAGATGTGATTAATTATCATTAGTTTTTCTACCTGTGCTATTGCATCTTTCCATGGGGAAAGACCATAGGCTCAAATGTGGACCTGAAAGACGACATGTACAGTGGCACACTTTCCACTGCAGGGTCAGTTCACATGCACTCCATCTCCTCTCCTTTCCATTTTCTTATAATGGTAACAATAACAACACCAGGGGAACTGCTGATAGCACATTCTAAGAGAGTCGTCATACTTTATTGCTATGCTGTGATAATGCTGTGGTAATAATGATAATTATTCTGCTCTGAGACAGGATCAGGGGTTTAGAGAGGTTAGATAGACTTCACTCTGTATTCTGGTATCTTTCCAAAAAGTCATATTGTTTTGCGAAGACTCATAAAACTTCATTATATGCACGGCTTATAAATCTACATTCATATTCTCTCTATCTGCCACATCCAGTGGTAACTCTGACATCCATATGCTGGGTGTCTTCTTCTGAATGTCCTAATTAAAGGTGAAAGGTTTCCCTCCTTTCTTCTTCTCACTCTTTAATATAGGTTCCTACACAAAGCAAGCATTTAAGTTTTTGATATATACATTAAATATTTCAATGTAGAAAGCCCAAGTGTTCTTTCAGCGACCCAAGAGACATAAAGAAAAATAGAATGCCTGTGTTCCTTCTCTCTGCCTGCAAGGAGTGTCACTGATCAGTTGTACCCAACCCAAAGGATCCCAGGAGAGAGGCAGCTGTTTTTCTCTGGTGTCCTAATCGACAAATAGCTACACAGACCCCACCATTGGAATTTAGACATCCTGATTGTCTCATGGCTATAATGAAAGACTCTGTGAGAGTTCCTTCAAACTATATAGCAGCCTGAAGATAAACATGACTGTGCTTGCAATGCACACAGTCCTTGTAGACCTATATCTCATGTTTACTATCAACATGAGCTTGCTGAAACCTGGAAACCTATGCCTGTTTCCCAACTTCAGTCCCCCTATTTGTTCACTGGCAGAAATCACCTATTTCTCAGGGCTTATGGGCAGGCTATTCTCTGACATACTACATGGTAGTAAATAAATGTTCATGAATAGCAATACAAGTCCTATTTGCCTTTCAATAATGATTTCAAAATCAAACCCTCCGATTTAATAATGAAAACTCAATCTCCCATAATTCTGTGCTTATTTGAAAAGTACAAGGGTGATGAGCCTGCCAAAGCATATACATCGAGTGGTCAGGATTCATGACAAATGCCTACTGAATGGTGATTTTTAAACTGGTCCTGTCAGAACAGGCTAAGAAAGCCAACTATTTCAGCAGTAATGTGCTAAGGAATTTAGAAAAGCAAAACATAGTAACCTACCAGGACATTCATGAAAAGCCATCCCCCGACAGGAAGACATCCTGATTTCATAAGCTGTATATATGATGAGAATTAGTGAAGGCCTGCTCCCAGCCCCCTCCCATCCACAGCTTCTCACCATGCACAGAGCACTGATTCAATCAATTCCTGAGCAGGTTTGCAAAAATAGCTAAAAGGCCTGGTTTTCGTGAATAAAGGACGTCAAGAGCAGCACTCTGAAGTGATACTTGACACTTGGCAGTTTTCTCTTTTGTAAAAGACGCATTCATTTACACAATCTTAAAGGGGATTTCGAAAAGACTCTTAACATTTCCCCACGGGTAGTTTCAAAGCTTCATATATGGCATTAGTCAAAATGTTTTCACTGCTATGTACAGTGTGCAGAAAGAAAGAGCAAATAGGAAACAATGTTACACCAGAAGTGAGAGGCAGACTCAACTCTGAGAAATATAATCACTGAGAAGGAACACTCACCAAAGCTGAACATCATCTTAGTATGTGGGTTCTCTACAGGTGGCTAGGGCGACACGATAGAGGCCAAAAAACAGCTTCGAGGCTAAATACATCTCTAAGGCATTCTTATCGAGGCTGCCTGCATGGAATGTTAAACATGCCTTTTTCGAAAATATTCACCACACTCTGCACAAGTTCCAAATGTACTTTCCAACAAGTCACCAAAATGAGGTTAGGAGATCCTGTCAAAGATCTTAGATTGTCTAAGATCTTAGATCTTAGAATCTTTCTTAGATTCTGGGAAGCCTGCATTTTCAGGATTAATGTGTTCATTGGAAACCATTCCAATGAGAGGAGCCATGGCTTTCCACTTCTGGAACTATTTTCCAGGGAGAAATTAAATCTTACCTAGCAGTCAGGGACTTTCTTTCCCATAGCTGTCATCTGATGGGATGTATTATTCTTATAGAGGATTATTTTCTCTGAAAGGTCCGCATGGCTCTACCAGAAAACATGCCAAGATCACCACTAGGTCTCCTGTTAGTTGAAGTGGGAACACTCTTTCATGGGGTCTCCATAATACTCCCAGTAAGGAAGGAGGAACCTATACGCTTTGTGGCTTCAGCAGTTGATTTTCAAGAATGTATATTCCCTCAATAATGTAATCATCCACCCCTAGGCTGGATTTCTAGGATGTGGGGTTTTGGGTGCATTAACTGGTAATGTCTATTTTGTACTATCTTTCCCTTAGGTTTAATCAATAAGCAAGTGTAGTTGCCTCTATTTCCCAGGATCTTAAAACACGTAGCCTTCTCTCCAGGTCCAGAGTACCCAGCTGGCCCAATCCAACTTCAATTTTCCCTCTCTACCACTTCCAAGTATGTTTCCCTAATTCAGTTCTGATTCAGTTCTTGTCCCCCTAAATCCCTTTCTGTATATACCAAAGGATAGTTGCTTCAACAAATAGACCAAGTCACATTAATTTCTCCTTGAAATCCTTCAATTATTACCCTTAGGAAACAAAATACCAAGGTAAAAAAACATATCAGACCTGGCTACATATTACCATTTTTCACACAAGCACTGTTCTCATTGAAATTCAAGTTTGTTTTTCTTTTTTTTTTTTAAGAATTTGTATACCTTAGAGAAAGGAATGTAGTTGAGAGACTGGGTTTGCTGCTCTAAGCTGTTTTACTTGATCTAATATATGTCCAAAGACTTTATGGTTGTGGTTCCTCACTTGGGAAAGCTCTTTCAAAAGGAATGTATTTGGCCCAGATGCAACATCCAACCCTAATATAAATATAACATAAAAATAAAACAGGTCCAACAAAATCAAATGAAGCCTTTGGATTTGTTTGATTCTATTTCCTAGACATGGTCCAGTTGCTGTTTTAACAGTGACTATCTAGAAAGCTACCATGAGTACACACAAGAAGGATTAGGTTTTTTGCTGGAAAGCCTACTTGTAGCAGCCAACTCTAAAGCTTTGAGAGTAATTAGATATTTTTTTCATCAGAGATTTTGCTTGTAAATTCCTATACATTATTATCTCAGAGAGCACCACATCCATTTAAAGTTATGCTGCTAGCTGTGACACCAGACAGAGTCAGGTGCCCAGACTTCGAAGCACCTTCCTCCTCTTTGCTTCCCCCACAGTTAAGATAACAGGGAAGACTTTAAAATCTGGAAAGATGAGCTTTACACTTTCCAGAGCAGCAAAACACATAAAACTGACCTACTATGTGCTCACAAGGCTGCTAAGCAACAAGAACATATATTTAATGCTATTGGGATGCAAATGGTATTGCTAACTTTGACAATTAGTTTGGCAGTCTCTTAGACAATAAAAAATTTTCTTATTATGAAATTCAGCATACACGCTCCTAGTTATTTATTCAACGAAGTTTACCCATAGGTCTACATAAAAATCTGTACATCTCTCAGACACTGTGCCACAAACCAGGCAGCATATTATGAGCTGGTCCAAGGCTCCTGACACATATACAGCAGACGACTGTCAGGTCTGGCCTCAGTGGGAGAAGATGTGCCTAACCCTAGAGAGACTTGAGGCCCCAGGGAGTGGGGAGCCCTGATGGGGCAGGATGTGGAGGAATGAGATGAGGAACTGTGGAAGAGGGAATCTGGAGGGGGACAATGGCTGGACTTCAAAAAATAAAAGTAATAATAATAACAATAATAACAATAATAATAATATTAATATTAATAATAACAATACACCTGTACATCCATAGAATTTATAGTGGCTTTAGTTATAATGGCCAAAAACTAGTAGGAACAAAATGTCTTTTGATAGAGAAATGGATAAATAAAGCATTGTCTATCAATCTAATAGACCCTTGTCTTGGAAAAAAATATTAAAAGATGTGGAAGAACCTTGAACACACATTGCTAAGAAAAATAATTCAATATAAAAAGGCCAGTGGCTAGCTGATTCCAACTGTCTGACCTTTTGAAAAGGTCAAAAACAAAAGCAGTGAACACATCAGTGGTTTCAAGGGTTCTGGAGGAAGAAGACAAAAGATAATACTTAGGTGGGTGTGATAAAAATACTGGATATATTGTAATGGCAGTTATGTGACATTATACATCTGTCAAAACATGCTGAACAGCACAAACAGTAAGCCTCAATGTATGCACATTTGACAAATCCCTCATGTGGCCAAATATCTTAGAAGAGAATGAAGACAATGACAGGAGAATGCAATTGTACTACAAGTGTATGAAATGAGCCTCGGATGGAAGAAGAGAAAGATGCTTGTCTAAGTAATGTGGGCACCAAAGTCTGCGAGATTAAAGGCATTCAGAATTGCAGGAAGGCTCTGCACTCTAGTTAATTAAATTGCTCCCCATAGGAGCATGAGTTAGCAACTCTGATACTGCTTTCTATGGACACTGGAATTAAACAATTAAGTAAATGGATAGTGGATGGTGGGAAGTTTTCTCACTATGTGAGTGGAATTTGCAGAGATACAAGGAAAAGCTAGAATTATCTGTGTAATAATGCATTACAGTTGAAGATACAGATAAGGACTTCCGTTTCACTGAATATGGATAAAGCTCACTACAGATATACAAGCTTATAGATATATGTAGATATTATGGATAACACAAACCCATATCTTTCCTCTTTGACAGTTTAGAAAGATCTAAAAGAACCAAAATGCCTATAACAACTATCACCTTTCTCCAATAAAAAAATCTAGAAATACCTAGATAAATGGCTGTTTCTGAGGCTGTTGTAACAAATAGGTAGGTATACTGTGTGTCTAGCAGGGAACCCAGGAACCAGGGGCTATGGATAGAACCAAACACAACTCCCTCCTCAAAAACAAGCATTAGAATAATTCCTAATGCTATTCTGCTATACGCATAGATCAGTGCTTAGTCCAGGTGTCGTCAGAGAGGCTCCCTCCAGCAGGAAATGGGAGCAGGTGCAGAGACTCACAGCTAGATACTAAGCAAAGATAGAGTGTAAATTAGAGGTCTCCACGGGTTTGCTCCCCTCAGAGTTCAGGGAACCTTTCGGAAGCAGAGGTGCAGGTTGCAGGGTGTGTGGGGGGGGGCACGGGGAAGGAGGAGATTGTAGGAGTCAGAGGGGATGGGGTCCACCAGAAGAACATGGCCTACTGAATCAGCAAGCAGGCTAATGTGGGCTCATAGAGATCGAAGAGGCAAGAACAGTGGCGGAACCAGTCTGCATTAGGTTTTCTGTGTATGTGCTGTGGCTGTGAGCTTGGAATGCTTGTGGGATTCCGAACAGTGGGAGTGGGTGTGTCCCTGATTCTTTTGCCTGCTCTTGGGACTTTCTTCCTCCTATTGGGTTACCTTGCCCAGCCTGGATATGAGGACTTTTGTCTTGTTTTAGTCTATCTTATTTTGTCGTTTGGTTATTGTCTCTTGTCCTTCCTTAAGGAAAATGCGTGTGTGTGTGTGTGTGTGTGTGTGTGTGTGTGTGTGTGTGTGTGCGTGTGTGTGTGGTGGGGGCTGGATCTGGAGAGGAGGGGAGTGGGGGAGCTATGAAGAGGGGAGGGGATACTGTAGTCAGGATGTATTATATGAAAGAAGAATCTATTTTCAATATAATTAACTAATTAAACTGAATATGATGTGATATCTTCTACACATCCTAGGGCAGAAAAGGGACTGTCATTTAAAATCTAAGGAAATCTGGATAGATTCTGATCAGTAGTTGATAACTGTGTTTGAATACTGATTATTGGAGCAAATTCATCATACTAATGTAAGATATTAATAACTGGGAACTGTGAGTGGGAGGGGAGTAACACAGGAACTCTATACTATCTGCCCATCCTCCTTTTATAAATACTATTCTGTTCTACAGAGTAAAGCCTATGAACAGGAAAAAAATCAACATTAATTTGTGTTATCCTGTGTTTTTAGAAACATCACAAATCAAACAGAAGGATGCTGGCTGCCTCTTTTCTGGTGCTCTTACAAGAGAAGAATGGGGGTGGGGGGAGCAACCCTGCCTGCCATTTTTTTCTAAAAACCAGCGAAATTTCTAATTACAATATGTGCCCCCAAATGGGAAATGGATGTGAAACATTAGTAAAAAGCATACTGCTCCCCTGCCCCTCTGCTCCAACGGTTCATCTCCCAGTATCATGGGTTACTGACATACCTGTAGTTCAGGTTTCAGCTGAGAAGTCAAGGAAATCATTGAATAACAAAGATTCCCCCATTAATTTCAGTGGTACTGCTTTAAAGCACTGAAGTCAGCATGTGGGAGCCAGCTGTCACAATGTACTCTGTGGAGAAATCACAGTCTCCTTTTGTGAGATAGTTTCTCATTACAAACTCCCTCTCAGCTAGGTCCTTCTCACCCCAACACACACACACACACACACACACACACACACACAGCAAGAAAGAGAGAGAGAGAGGCACATAGACACAGAAATAGACACAGACACACACACACAGAGGCACAAGAGGCACACACAGAGAGAATGAGAGAGAGAGAGACACACACACAGACATATACACACAGGCACACACATAGATGCACACAGACACACATATAGACACACACGTCAAACATCTAGCTTTGCTTTGTGTGTCTCTCATATCTAAACATCATGTTATCTCCAACTTATAAACACAAAGGCTAAAATCCTTTAAAAGTTGGTTTGGTGTTGTTTTAAAAAATAGGAAAGTGTAAATGATTATTTAAAATTAAATATATGCACTTAATGAAATGCTATATAACATTTTAAAATAACTAGTCAGCTCAGATGAGGTGGTAGCTCTGTTGTAGAGCTCCAGCCTAACATGTGAAAGGCCTGGGGTCAATCCCTAATGAGGAAAACCAGATGTATACAGTTGTGTGAAAATAAAGCTGGCTCTTAACACAAGGTTAGGCATGCTGGTGTCATAGAATGAAAACTCTACATAAACCTTTTGATTTCCACACCTAGTATAAGTACTCAGCAACTGCCGTTGGCCGGGGACCTTATTAATAGAAGGAACAATTGATTAACATATATTCTGTGTTGTATGTACTGCATATGGTGAGAACCAGAGAAAAAACTCGACAGATCACCTCTTACTGTCATTTGCACCTTTTTGCAGTGAGGAAATGCAGAGATAATGATAAACATCATAACATTTTAAATATGCTTACAGCCCCAGCAAGGGCCACAATGGCAACAGGAGGTGGCCAGGACAGGTCACAGCAACCTGGCGTCACTACGCTGTCATGTTTCTTCACATTTGTCTCAGCTATGAGTAGATACCATATGCATGTGTTAATACATTTTAACTTTTTATAATATCTTCAGTGTTTTTATATTGGTAGGCATTTCTCACCCCCCCCCCATATTTCTAGGCTACATGTTTCTTCTGCATGTTTTTTCAAATTTTTGAAATTTCTAAAATAAGAATTCACAAATAGTTGGATCCACATATTTCAAACCTGTGTTATCTAAGAGTATATTTATGGTAATTATATTTTAAAACAAAAACAAAATTGCTAAATATAACCTAATTATAGTTTTATTAAGAAATGCCATATGCTGATACAATCAGGGGGAAATGTCAATAGAATGCTTACCACATTGCTTCATAAGAAGGCTGAAAGATAATAGACTTTCATGTGTGAATGTCTATAATATTTGAACTTTTATAAGTGAAAATAAATGTTTGTACTTAAATTCAAATTCAAAATTAAAAACTGTGTCTTCTTACATTTTGATTGGCCTGGGATTGTGAGGAACAAGTAGTAGGTAGCTAGGTCCCTTCCCTGAACAAGCACTTCAAAACCCAACAGGTCTCATGCATGATACATTACAATATCCCAGAACCTCTCTGAGGCCCTGTGCTTGATTCTGGATACATGCAACCTCCTGAAAATGTCCTACAAATGTTCAAAAGGTCTTTCCCAGGAGATGAAAGTGGCCAACTCCCACAATCCTGCATCCATTGCAGCAATGTTTGGCTCTGTGTTGTAGTTCATTCTGATCATTGTAAAGCAGCTGCCAAGACGTAGGAACTAACTACAGCATCTCAGAAGACAGGCCTCATATTCTCAGGAAAGTTCATTTATATTAAAAGAAAAAAAAACTTAGTTGTAATGGCCTACTCCTGTAATTCCAAAACTTGGGTGGCTGAGGTAGCAGGCCTATAGTTTGAAGCTAGCCTGGGCTATACAGAAAGATACCTTCTTGCTGGGCTGTGGTGGAGCACACCTTTAATCCCAGCACTTGGGAGGCAGAGACAGGTGGATTTCTGAGTTCCACACTAGCCTAGTCTACAGAGTGAGTTCTAGGACAAAAAACCCTGTCTCAAAAACAAACAAATAAAAAACAAAAAACAAACAAACAAAAAATACCTTCTCAAAGAACTTCCCCCTCAAGCTCAGTGGCTGCTTAAAATCATTAAATAATAGTCTAAAAGCATCCCATAGAGACATTTTAATGATGTGTCATTTGCTGTGCTTGGTACATACTGGCCAGTCTATATTTATTGAGTGCATAAGTTAATTGCTTACACTTGGCTCTGTTTTTCTTTTATCTTAGTTTGCAATATAAATTTGGGCAACTATATCATCAGCTATTTCATATTAAACTCATGGAAAAAGAAAAGAAAAGAAAAGAAAAGAAAAGAAAAGAAAAGAAAAGAGCAGACTAGATGTCAAGTAACCCTACTTCTTATTCTAAATTTGCTACTGAGAGGTTGTGTGAACTTGCCAAATCTCGTTCACATCTTCTTTTCCACCTTTACAATGCAGCAGTACTAAGAATGCAGGTTTTAATAATGAACATCTGAACCTAAGCTATAGTATCAGACTCTGCCACCCTACATGAGCAATGACGCTTAAGCCCAGTCCTTTTCAGTTGTACATATTAGACGTGAGTTTGCTAGTCTTTGCTCTCCCACTTATTTATGCTAAATCACCTCCCTGGTCCAAGTTTGAGTGAAATGGTTAGAAGAGCAATAATCCAAGCTTTTATAAATAGAAAGTAGATCTTACTTAACTAGATAAATCACCTTCAAATCGTTTGTATCTCTGTGATCAAGTCTCAAGCACAAATAAGTCTTCGACAGTAGAGTCAAGAGGAAACATTTGGGAAAACTTGTGAGCCCAATAGTCAGAAATCAAACGTTCTTCTCAGAAAAGTAAACACATTTTTTTCTAGGAGGATTAAGATTGCTTCATACCTCCTTCTGGAAAAATATCTTTTTTTTGTTAAGAATTAATATATCAAATAAGTAAAGAGAACACTGAAAGCTATTAGGAAATATTCACTCTTGTGCATACACTCAAGTTGGACTCAATTTTCCTAATTTTAGTTTTGATTTGGAAAGTGATCAAAACTGGGAAATTTTTAAGAAGAAATTATTTTTCACTACTTCAGTCCATATTACCAAAATACTACTGTGCAATCTCTCAGCAGGATTTCGACGTGGGTGTGGACTTCTTAATGACCTTAGTAGACTGGTCTCCATTTTCAGTGTAGTCTCACACTGATGAGCTAAATCCTCACCTCCACTAAGGGCAGTGAGCTTTCATGTCTTTTGAGTGTGCAGACAGGATATCACTTACCACTCTGCAATTTGGTCTGCTTTGTAAAATACAACAGTAAAACCTCCAACAAGGGTATGTATGTTTCTTAATTCAAGCCTGTGATACATTCTCTGGCAGAGAATTATCCCAACTTAAAAGAAGATTGCTTGAAGCTGCCATCTTTCAAAATCTTCTTAACCTCTCTCCATTCCACTAATCACTTCCCCAAAGCCAGAAGACATCAAGAATTATCACTGTATAGGGAAAATGCAAATGCTCAAGGTCTTTCTAAATCGCTAAAGCAGCAGAGTTGTTTGTAATGGGCCAAGTGATCAGACAAAGTAGTCAATCTGCTTCTGTTCTAGCAATGGGACATCCCCCACTCTGTTTCCTGTTGTTTTTTAAAATTATTATTCTTTGCCAATTTCATTTATGTATATAATATATTTTCCTCATTTCACCCTCTCCCCATTGTCCTCTCATGCCCTCACTCTCTCTGAACCCCTAACCTATAGTCTCCCCTACTCTCCTGCACATTTTTAGAGTTTGGTTCTTCTTTCTGTGACCCACTGAGTCTAATTAGGGATTTTATATGAGTACAGGTATGTTGTTTACTAGACTTTAGTACAGTTCTCAGTTAGCCACACCAGAGAAGAACATTACCCTCACTCTCCTCTTAATACATCTGAAAAACTGAATCAAAACAATGGGAGCTAAGTAAAATGATAAACGGCAAACAATTTTGAAAATATCAAGACAGGAGGCAAGAAATAACTCTGAAAGAGAAGACATGCTTTTTCCCCCACACTGGTAACGAAAATCTGCTGTTCGGCGACAGTGGAAAATAAGGGAGGGGCATCACAAGTCACACCGAAGATGGAAAGGCTGGGGAGATTTAAAAGGTAGGGAGGTGAGAGAATCAGAGCATTCAAACTGAGGATGGAGGAGGCATAAAATAGTGACAAAATGGCCCAAAATAAAGCCTCCTGTGTGATTCGGCAGGAGATGTGGCAAGGAGATGGTCCAGACAGAAACACAAAGGGAGGTGCTTCTTAGACTGGGGAGGGAATAGAAGATGAAATGGGTTTTTTTTTTTTTTAACTTTACATCTGATAATGAAGGGCAAGTTGAGGGAGTGAGGAGCTTGTGGAGGAAGCTACTTGTGCTTAACAGAGACTCAAACCTTTGAGAGAACTGTTCTTCAGAGAAGACAGACTGTCTGTGTGCATGCATAACCGTACAGTAAGGTACGGTAATCAGAGCTATTTTTAATAATGGGGAGGTACGAAAATAGAGATCCTGGATTCAAATTCTCATTTTCATGATCAAAAAATAGCATGGGTGTGGATGTTTGTGTCTGAACTGGAATAAAACGGACCATTATAAGCAATCAACTCTGTGATTTTGTTTCAAAGTCTAATATTTCTACCCAGAGAGAATTCATTGGCGCCTCAGTACATGGAGTAGTTTTTACTTCAACACCAAGACAGATCAAGGAGATCAAGTGTAGGCAAAGCTGAGTGGTGGATCTAGACAATAAGGAATGGTATTGACCTCTGGGGGTGGTTCTGAGGCTGCCTCTCGACAGTCAGAGCTAGCAATCTGAAGCGCTCATTCACGTAGCTGGAGCACACTTTTTAAAAATTAAAATCGTGACATTTTACACAGAAGCATTTTTCTTCTGTGTTTGAATTTGAAGAAGAGATTCCAAAAGAGGAAACTGACAGGAACAAACAACACTTTATAATCACTCCATAATACTAAGTGAGATCCCCAGGTAGCACCATGCATAAGAAACTAGAAGCCTACTTTCTCTGAGAATGGTTTTTAAAGTACGGTGAGTTATAGAAATTACTTATTAATGTAATCCTGATACTCAGTAAACGGATACTCACTTATCAAGCAGTATGTAAAGGGAAATGACATCAAGCAATGTCACACTGGTACAGGACACTAGCAAAATCTCTGTTCATCTGGGAGCGAGCACATCTCACCTTCCACAGGTATATGGTTTTTTTTTTTTTACAAGTACATATTATATAATCTGATATTTTTTATTCTTAATTTATAAAGACTGAGTTTTAAAGCAATTCGATAAATTGTGGTTTCTCTAAACACTCTATGGCAACTTGCAGATGGCGGGAGACAGAAGTCAGTGCAGACTCCCAGCAGGCACACTTAACATGGCATATGCTACCATCCTAAATGCTGAAGTATGCACCCCACCACAGCTGTTGGCCATGGCCCGCTGCTTCTGCTTGAATGCAGGGCTCCTGACCATCTCCTCACACTTCCCTGCTGAACTGTTCATTTATCACACTAAGGAGGCATGGAGTACCTGCACTGGGCCGGTGAACACTGAGCTTAAATCGGCTTGCCATTAACTTGCTGTGTGGCTTCTGAGTAGGTCATACTTGAAGCTCAGTTGCCCTTGCTGAAAAATAATAACTGGTTTAGAAATGACTTACAGCCGCTTTGTAGTCTAACCTTTTCTACCGTTTTGGACAGAAGGCAATGAACTAGGATAGGATTTCTGCTCTGCTACAGACTTTGGAAACTGAAGGGCAATCAACGCCATTGCCGGAGCCCAGTCAGCACACATGGGATGTTGACATCAACCCTTTGCAATAGTGGCCCCGCAAGAGCTATAGGGCTTCGGTGTCGGTGTCTATTGTGTCCTTGATGATGAGTGGCACACATACATCCCTAAGCATCCAGATAGTATTCTTGGAAGAACTAAGAAGACAGATTCTTGGGGCAGCTTCAAATTCATGGTTGAGATGAGAACCCTAGATGAGAAAATGTTATGTTATCTCCAACAGAATTATCATAGAATAATATGCTGAAGAACCTCCACAGATCATTTTATCCCAAAGGTTCTTAAAAGTGTGATTCTCAGAGCAGCAGTGCCACCACCATCTAGAACAGTTGTTCGCAACCTGTGCGGTGCAGCCCCTTTGGGGTTGGAGTGACCCTTTCACAGAGGTGGCTTAGGACCATCTTAAGACCTAGAAATTTCTCAAGGGCAGTCCCACCAAGCCCAGTCCACTGGAGCAGACCCTCTAGAAAGAATCTCAGAAATGTATAGGGTCAATAAACACAGTGGGTGGTCCTGAGAAACACTGAGGTTAGATGGCCATCATTCTAATTCTTTGATTTTCGCATTCAGATAAAA
>JADRCC010569432.1:0-20734 GCA_019843855.1 Hylomyscus alleni | reverse complement strand
TTAATTTTTTTTTTTTTTTTTGAGACAGGATTTCTCTGTGTAGCCCTGGCTGTCCTGGAACTCACTCTGTAGACCAGGCTGGCCTCGAACTCAGAAATATGCCTGCCTCTGTCTCCCAAGTGCTGGGATCAAAAGTATGCTCCACCACTGTCCAGCATGTGGCTGATGTTAATTTATTCAGTGATCTGGCATGATTTTCTCATTTCTTTTTGTGACCACTAACATCACTAAAGTATTTTTCCCCCTTAAATGCTTTTTGTTTTCCTTTAAAATCTTTTTTTATGGAATTCTGTCTGTGGTCTTGTGTTGTCTCATTTTAATGGTTAAATATTACTCAGAAGTTATATTTAAACATTATGAGAATTTTAATGTTGGCTGATGATTTTAATGTAAATTACAGAATGTTTTAAAAGTTTAGACAGGCATCAGCTGTGCTCAGGTTTCCTGTGAAGGCCCCCACATTTGGCCTTGGGCAGTGGATAGATAGTACCTTTGCTCCTTCCACCAGAATAATCATATAACTTTCCATATCATTGGTGATGCCTGAGAAATTACTAAGGTCTTTAATGGCTATCTTTCTTTTCAGAGTTTCTAATCATGCCTTTTCATATTGGTTGCTGGTGTCAATCAGTATTAGTGCACCTCAAGCAGCAATGACATTTGCTCTCCTGGACTGGCAATGAGATTGATGATAGCTTTGGCAAGGCTCTTGGCCATGCAACTTTTTCTCCACATGACTTCATATGGAGCCACCCCATTAAAGTAGAATAGTTGTCTGCTCTCTGTCCAGTTGTGGTGAACTTCCAAACTGAAGAGCCAGAGAGCTGGGGAACAACACAACAATCTGAACCAAGTTTATGATTTGTTTTCTTCCTACTCTCTCTGAAATTTCATGACAAATATATAATTTTAATGCTATCAAGATTAAGAATATGAAACACAATTAAAATATTTTGTTATTTGATTGGTAGATAGGAGAAATAGAAGAAGGTAATTTTGAGATTTATGCTGCATTAAATATCATTTCTAATTTAAGTAGTTGAGAACTAAGAAGGAAGAAGTAGAGTCAAAGGAGTTAAAATGCCTGTGTAAGACTGATGTTGGCTGCTTGGTAGGATAAAATAGTCCTCCTAGTGATTCCTTCTGTCTTTGTAAGCAAATGAATTTGCTTTGTTGTGTCAGGAAAGGACTTTTTCAACAGGGAAAAGAGAAATCAGTTTTTACAGATGCCAGCTTTGAATTCTCTATCTGTACAGTTAGAAATATTTACTTGAAGTATAATGGCCCAGGACTTGTATTAGGGCTCACTCAAAGATTTGTACTTGGGAGGTTTGACAAACTCACATTGCGTTGGATACTCATAGCAGAGTTGAGACATCTGTCTGGGTCACTGATATAAGCACAATGAGTGTTACCACCCTCTAGTATACTTTACAAGATTCTGGGCACAAATAAGCTGTCTGCCTTCCAAATTGGGCTAACATGAACAAGTAGATCTCTGTAAACGAGAGAGCGATTTCCTGTGGTTCAGCTAATGTCTTTATCTCATCCCATGCCTAATGATGGTGACTTCTTAATACCTTCTTTTTCATCAGAAAGATGTCTTGGCTTTTCTCACAGTTAAGTTTGCTTTGTTCTTTCTACAATATGTACTTGGCATTGGGCTGTAGATACACAGCCTCTAAATCATGAAAATAGCTGGCATATCATATAATAGAAAGTGGTGTTTTCAGCTCAAATAACACACATAGTTCTTAAGGAAAATAGAGAGTCTAGGGACTACTAATAATTTTAAGTTGTCAGGCATTAACATTTAAAATCACCTGCTATTAGTTAGAACTATCTCCTGAGAGGAATACATCTTGTTGCCTCAGCCTGTGTCTAACTAAAAACCATATAGTCAGAAAAAACTAATCTTATGAAAAGGAAGAGAGAGATCAGGATGGATAAATAATGAAAACAAATAGAATATAAAGGGAGATAGAAAAGGAGGTAGAGATCATTCAAAGGGAATGGTCACTGGAAGAAAAGCAAGACAAATGAAGAAAGTCAAGAAAATAGTTCTGTCTCTATAGGACCTGGGGACTAGTTTTCTACTTTAAGGGGGTCTGCTAGCCTTCCTGGATTTATGATTACCTATCTGTGACTTCAATAGGCTGAGCAATGATTGTCCAGACTTTTGGTGCATTAACATCTTGTGGACAATGGTGTCTCTACAGACTGCCTTACCAAGTGTTTCCACCTGTGTCCGTTAGATCGCAGGCACCCTTCTTCTCCTCATTATTCTGCTTTATCATGCACATCTTCCTGATGTTTCTCCGACCTATAGAGTATACCTTTCCAACCTTGATACCAACCAAGAACTTTGCATTGCTATTTTCTCTTCTTGAAGTGTCCTTCTATGAGGTCTTTGGGGAATGTACTCCATGACTTAGATGTTTGCAGAAAAGTCAACCACTTGCATGGTCTTTCCCCAGTCTTCCTTTGTAACAATAGGTCAGAGTAGCGCTCTTCCTTACTTCTATTTTACTGGGAAATTCTACTTATTATGTAGTAAAGATAACCTATCATCTATAAATATTTGCATTAACACATTTATTATCAATCCTTCTTTAAAGCCAAGATATTGATTTTTTTAATAGTGCATTCTTATGACCAAGGACAGTTTCTAGTACATAAGAGACATTCAACAATAATTTAGTGAATGAGCCACATGTCTGGCCAATAGTTATAGGGTAGAAAAGTTTAAATATCTCTACTTAATAGATGGGAATGTTCCAGTAGGGTAACAGCTCAAAACATCTTATGATTTAGTTGTTATTTTTGTCTTATTTCCTTGTCACTGTGTATACTTGTCTTGCATTTATACTAGACTCTGTGCTTCTCCTCCCAAACTCTGTAACATCCTGCTCTGATTAATAAATTGCAATCAATTGCAATGCCTAATTATCTCCTTAGGAAGCCCGAAAAGAATGTAATAGATGGGGCATACTTATCTCTCAGCATGAGAAGGAAGCTATGGCTGCGTAACCCAGAAAAAGATGTTTCAAGGAGAAAGAAAGGCTAAGAGAGTCATTGGAAGGTTCTAGGTGAGAATAACTGAAAACCTGTGTGCACACCCTTATAGCAGGTGCGGTAAAAGTTGCTTGATATCTGGAGGGCTTAAAGTGTGTTTCTTATTATGATCTGCATTCCAAGTAGAATGACTGAGAGATGTTCAAGGTGCCCGATAAAAACACAGATACCCAAAGAATCTCCACGTGAATGAAATTCCTACCTGTGATGGTGTTGTAGTCTGACAATCTGCATCTTTACTGACTTCCTCATGCCCTCTGAGTGTGGGATAAAGTGGGCCGGAGACCATTCAGATTTTTTTGCCTTTAAAAAGGCACTTTGCTTTGAAATAGGCATATTCCCCCTTTGTTTATTAATGGACATTACTAAGAACCTGCTACTGTGAGTGAGAAATATTGGGTTGGGTGCTGGCATGCAGAGATGGATAAAAATGGAGCTTGATACAATTATTGATGTCAGAGAGAGGTCAGTGCCCTGGAAAGTTGGATCTCACTTAGTTATCGAGAATATGCTTGAGAATGCTCTCAGAGGCTTCAAGTTCTCATGGGGAAGGGTTAAATGTAGCCACCAATGTGATGCAAAGAATACAACTTAGGCTACATTATTGCTTTCCCAGGAAACTTAATTGACCTATATGGAAAAATATTCTTGTCATCAGAGTTGTCCATTCAGGGAGCATGTTACTCCATTACTGTCATAATCTGGATACTATTAGAAGGCCATCTAGTAGGAGTGTCAGAAAAGGAGTCCCAAAATCAGTGGGAGATGGAATTTTATCAAGTTTGGTTTTCTTTTGATTAAGACAGTCATTGACAAAAATACTATACTTATAGTCCAAAAATATAGCTGCTTGTATTATGAATGATAATTGTATTGCCCAAAACTGTATGAGAGCCCCTGCACATAGCTCATGGGAACCTGTCCCTAGTCAGTTCTGATTGGTAAATAAAGTTCCTGGGCTTGGGTGAGAGTGGGGGAGGAGGAAGGAGAGGATCCGCCTTGCCAGGAGAGTTTAGAGGGAGAAGATATGCCAAGCCTGAGAAGATTGCAGGACAGAGAGACATGGTTGCCATGAGAAGGGACCAGGAGACCATGGCCCAGAATGCAGCCCAGCTCGACAGCCCTCTGGGTTCAAAGCAGCCAAGATAGAACATAGAATTAGTAATTAATAACTGAGGATTAACTGCATGGAGGCTAGGCAGTGGCCCAGTTATTGAGCTGTTTAAGGCATATTAAAATATAAGGGCTGTGTGTGTGTGTCTTTCATTTGGAAATATAAACCATCGGTGCAGGTAGAAAACCATGCCACCGAGATTTATTGATATTCAATACAATAGCACAAAACCATTTTTTATAGACCTTAATTTTAGAGTTATAAACCAAGAATTTTAGAGGAATACAAGGTGATGCACAAGTCTCAAAACTTTTAGAGACATGAACAAAAATATAGGTACTAATATACAGATGAAATCCTTTGTGGTTACTTTGTGCTAGTTTTTATGTTACATACCTTAGGGTACTTCAGTTATTTTGTTCTTAGAGCATCCCCACAAGTTGGGCATCACATTTATTCCTATTTTCCGGGTAGAGTTAGATTTTACTCCTGTGCCCTTTGCTTTAGTCTTTTGTATTGTAGACAATGTTTAGAGAAAAGAACCTTGTTAAGGTCTAAGATTTGGGTGTGCAAATGCGTGGCTCTGATGGGGGACATACCATGATACCATCATAGTAACAGGGTGTATATGAGTGGGAGAGGCTTCATGGTAAATCAAGAATCCTGAGTGTGGGGTGGCTCCAGACTTTATGTGAATTAACTCACCATGGATGATTAAGTCTTTCTGAGGAGAAGGTGATACCCCCAGTAATCCAGGATTTCTTAAACGCCCTACCACCTCCTATTGTCAACTACAGACCAAACTTCCAAGGACATGATCCTTTCTCCTACAAACTACAGAAATTCCACCAGGGAGTGGAGGATTATTTTGGGTTGATTCAGCTGTGCAAGTTAAGACTGACTGAGTTCTCACACCACACCTTGCCCCTGTCTCTGGCTTCCATCCACTTAGCACCCAGGCCTTGTCTTCAGTGTTGCTTTCTCAGAACAAGTTTCCTGATATGCTTCCATAACCAGACTAAACCAGATTTCTTACTCATCTGTCCCCTCTCTACCATCCTTTCCTTTTTAGCTATGCTAGCACTAGCTGCTCTGATGACTATAATGGTGGGAAATGCTTTAGGTACCACCTAACAGAGATTAAATTTATTTCACTGAGGTTCTAACACCTATTATGATATAATGGTGGCATAATGATTGTGTGACCCCCAAATTTTCATGGGACATTGTTCTGTTTGGGAGATAAATACATGATTTCCTTTTCAGGACAACCTTTATCGTCATCCTAGAGGCTAAAAGGTTCTTGGGCGCACACCCCACAGCTATAGTTTTGAACACAAAGGGGTTCCTGCTGTCCCTTCTCTGCTGACTCCTCTCTTCCATTCCAGCCCCCTGCCTACTATACACTATAGCATACGTGCCAGCTATGCCTAACTATGGGAGTATTTTTCAGTAGCCTTACTGTCTCCTGTTTCTATTATGTGACCGACACTGTCACTTTTGTGTTATACTTACACCCTAACTTTCTGCTTGGAAACTTTCCAAGGTATTTTCTTTCCTATGAACTCTCTTCTGGCTTCACTGGAGCTTATGCTATTATATCTTACACAGAATTCTATCATAAAACCTGTCACACTGTCACACTTCATTTCATTGAGCCCTCCTTGAACTAGATCAGAGATCATCAAGCATTTTGGGGGGGTTGTCCTGCAAAGACTTGGTAAATATGTTTGGCTTTGTGAGCCACACAGGCACAGTTTTACCACAGTTATGTAGCTCTGCTGTAATGGTACAAAAGTCACCACAGACAACATGCAAATGGCTAGAAGTGGCCATGTTCTTGTGGTACAGGCATGGGGCCAGGCTTATCCCACAGCTTATAGTGCATCGTAGATCACTGTTTCATGTCACAGACTGTTGTCAACATTCTAGACTACAGATACTTTTAAGGCAACTGTGATTTATTTACCTAGATCAGGCTATCCAGAAAAAGCCTGATAGCATCACAGATTAGATAGTTAGAAAAATGTTGGCTGACAATTTAAAATAGTTCCAATTCTAGCAAAGACTATTGTGAGCAGAGGCATTTTTTTCCCCTTCCAATACTAGTATTAATATCTTTTGAACTTCAATCTCAATTTATCTTACTAGTTAGGGTATGCCAGTTTCCCTGGAATTTGAAGAAGATGGGGAGTCCCTATGTGTACATTGCCTTCAGCACAAGAAGCCATGCACACATGAGGCACTAAATCTTCTCTCATTGCTGGTAAAGGGTTCATGAAATGGCAGGTGCAAAGGAATATGAGGTCAAGTTTTCCTAATAGAACTGAACACATAGCTTTGTACTTCACAGAGGAAGATCTAAAGAACAATTACACAAATGGAGGAGATAGGAGATAGGAATATATATATATATCTGGCATCCCCTGCATCCCCAGGCTTTGGTCCTCTTCACTAGAGCTTAGCCTGTTTCTGTAGTATCATCATTCCCTTATCCAGTTCTCAGCGCAAGGTGGAAAAGGAAATATGCTCCAGGCCAATTGCTTCTAAGGGTCTGAAGACTGGCTAGCCTGATCAGACTATATCTAGTCTCAGTGTGTGTTGTTCATAGACTCTATGTCACTTAGAAGCTGACATGTCACAAGGTATGTAGCTTCAGAAAACTGAGTGTATTTATGATAGTGGGGAGCTAAGGAAAATTTGTAGCTCTTAGGCAGCCACAAAAGACTCTAAGATAGATGAGAATATGAGATGAGAAGATGCTAAGTCTGCTTTGGACCATTTCAGAATGGCAGAGTCAGGCTTAAAAAGGTGACAGACTCTGATATTGGTTTGAGCCTTTATCTCTGAAAGGCCAAGTGTTCTATGTTCCTGGTGCCTTAGCTCAGAGTGGGTCAGTGTTGGCTCAGGGGCCCATTCTACTCATGTTAATTCCAAAGTTTTCTCAACTGGTGTATAAACGTATAAAAAAGCATCCCAAGCAAGTTTTATCCAGCCCCTATAGGTGGGTTTGATTTTGCTGAGAGCTACCCATCTTGCTCTCAAACCTTGGATCCAGCTCATCTGCCTGCCTTTGTTTCCAGTCCTATTCTCATCATGGCTTCTGTGGGATCAAAGATGCATTTGGGACCCTTTTGATGCCTTAGAGTTCACCAATAGAGACTTGAGGTTAATAAGTTTGGGAAAGATGTGCGTATTGGTGTTGTGTAGGTACTCCACCCCTCAGAAGCTTCTGATTTTGTGCTGAAAATGAAAACAGTAGTTACAGACTGGATTCTTGGGGCAGACTAGGATCATTTCACATTGTAGCTCTCATTACTGTGTGACCACAGGAAAGGAATCCATGTTTCTGATCCTTGCTATGTCATTTTATATAATGGGCTATTAGAATATTCCTCATAGGATTCTTATTATATAGAAGAAATAACAAGTGAAAAGTACTAAGAGTCTAGCTCATGGTAAACATGAAATTAGAGTCTATTCTATGCAGTAGGGCATATTTTGTTCTAATTGGAATTATTTTGGTTTCTTTTGCTATGTTCACAATGAGATAACAATCTTGTCCCTTCTTCTGGGACACAGATTCGTGGGATATGTTCTTTCCATAATTATGTTAGATATTCAGGAAGATGTTAGAACTGCTGCTTGTGTTAAATCTATTATTATATCATTGGCCTAAGCAAGTCACATGCTTTATACTCCATTATTTATAGAAAGAAGCACCAAGGCAGAAATGATGAAAGTGGAAAAAAAACAATAGGCAGTTTTTATCAAAATTGACACTGCACACTATTCATATCAGGCTAGTATCCTCTGAGACCAACTTCTTGCCATAATTGTGTGAAGGGAGAAGTGAGTTTTCATAATGCTTCACTAGGAAGAGGTACTTGAGGGAAGTTGTGGGCGCAAACAAGCTATAAGCACAGAGGTAAGATGAGTTAGTAACAGCACAGATAAGATAAGATCAGCTTTGCCATGTTAGTCCTCTTGATATGCAGTTTCCCATATGCCATTTGTTGGAGAGATTATTCTTTGTGTAAGGTCTATTCTTGATACCTTTGTCAAAGGTAGGCTTTTTTCGCTGTTGCCTGTTCTCTACCTTTGACCTGTATGTTTATCTTAATGTCAGTAACTCATTGGGTGTAGAATTATCATCATGTGCCAGCACACCCATATGTTACATACTTTGCATTGATTGTGACAGCTGTAGCTTTGCTCTTTTACTCCCTCCTCTCAAATTTGTTTTGACTCTTTTGTGTCCCTACTTGGCTTCACTTAAGATGCATGGTTGTACCACCTATTTCTGTAAATATCATAATTGGAATATTGATAAGAATTGCCTTGAATCTGTAGGATTGTTTTGACAGTATGGACACTGGGACATTTTAAGTCTTTCAGTCTGTGAATACTCAACATCTTTCCATTATATCTTTTAGAGTGATTTAAAACTTTCAATGTTCAAGTCTTTCACTTTTTGATTAACTTCATTCTTAAATGTTTTATTATTATTGATGTAACTGACATTTTTCTTAATTTCTATTTTAGATTTTTGATTGTATATCAAAATTTTTCGATGCATGATCCTGATATAAGTGCTTGGTGTGTATTGATTTTGGAACCTGAAAATTTAGTATGTGTGTGCATGTGTGAATATATATGTGGGTCATGGGGTGTGTATGGGGTGTGTGCATTAGGATTTTTGTGTCATCTTTAAACAGGTATAGTTTTCTTCTTTCCTTTATGATTCCCATGGATTTTCTTTTCTTTGCCTAATTGCTCTCCCAGGACTATTTTTGATCAAAGTAGCTAGAACGGACATTCTGACCTTGCTTTTGATCTTAAAGGAAAAAAGCTTTTTATGTTTTACTATGTTTCACTGAGCAAAATTGATTCAGTATTTAAAAATAAGACACAGGACTTTAAGACTTACAGAGGAAAACAAAGAGAAATGCCTCCATGACATTGAACATGACAATGACTTCAGGAGTGTGACAGGACAACTGCAAACAACGACACACAATTAGGGAAGTGGAGCTTGCTCAAATCAAAGGCTTCTGCACAGCTAACAAAACTACTGAGGAAAGGCAATCTCGAGGGAAAGAGGCATCAATGCAAACCATCTACCTGCCAAAGGATGGGTAACCAAAATATATAAGCAAGTTTTGTTAATTTTCATTGTATGGCTAAGAGTATTTGTTTGTATATGTATACATACACCATTTGTGTGCTTGGTACCCAGGGAGGCCAGAAAAGGGATTGGATGTCCTGGAACTGGAGAGAAAGATGATTATGAGTGCCAGGAATTAAACCTACTCCTCTGTAAGAATATCAAGTGCTCTTAACTGCTAAGCTGTCTTTCTAGTCCCCTACAAAGCAAAAAACTCCAAAGCAAAAAATCAAAATATCCAACTATGGGCAAATATCACAGCTACCAGGTATAGAAAAAGAGAGTTTGCTCATTCTTATTGTCAGGAAATTGCAAATCAAAGCCACAATGGGCAATTACCTCATACCTTAAGAGTTATGTAGAAAAATGTTATTTTAGTCATTATTATTATCATTATTATCTGGTAGAAGTGTACATGGTATGCATGTGGAGATTAGAGGACAACTTCATGAAGTCAATTCCCTTCTCACATGTCTACATAAGTTATAGAGGTTGAACTCAGGGTTATAGAGCTAATGTTTTTACCGGCTGAATCATCTTGCTGGACATTCATACATACATATATATTTTTAAAGTATAATAAATATATGGGTAAAATATGGAGTATTATAGACTGTTGATGAGACTGTCAAAAGGTAGAAATATGGGAAATAGTAGGGTAGCCACTAAAAAATAAGGATTACTGTGTAATCCCTAAATCCTGTTTCTGATTATATAACCAAAATAATTTAAATCAGAATCTCAAAGAAATATATAGGTAATATATTCATTAAAGTAATAGTCAATGTATGGAAATAGTCTTTCATCAATAGATTAATGACTTCATAGACTATATATCTGACCAAGTGGCAGTCTGTGCATACAGACTAGCATTCTGTCTTAAGAAATAGATACTAATATTTGAAAAAAAAACCTTGTGTAGTTTAACCTGAAGGAAATATTTCATCCACATGAAGAGAAAATGAAAGAGGATTCCATTTCTCTGATGTGTCTGAAGTGCTCAAAGTAACAGGCTGAGACAGTAAATGGCAACTACCTGGGTTTGAGAAAACGGAAATAAATGGTGCTCAGTAGATAAAATGCTGCAACTTTGCCTGATGTCTAGAGCTCTGTAGTACAGTGCTATGTCTATAGGTGACAACACTGCATTGTGCTGTTACCCCTTTGCTATGAGAATGGATCTAATGTTAGATTCTTCCCACTATGGAAAGAGGTTTTAAAGTCGTGTAGAAAAAGTACAAAAATGAAAATTTAAGAAATATTTTGAAGGCTGATGAGAACAGTTTAGAAAGAAAGCCTGACTTCGAGGATAGAGCCTTGAAGTGCTGGGTATTTCATTTGATGCTACAAAACACACAGAGTGAGGTGACAGTTTAAGAAACAATGTTCTCTGCAAATAATAAGTAGAGAATATCTTACATGCTATTCATTAGACTGATGACAGGGCAGAACCTGGCTATTAGAACAAAGTTCGGGCTTTAATGTTACATCACATTAAACAGGGAGGTTGGTCTGCTTAGGCAATCCCCAAGGTCCAAGGTACCATGCATCAGACTGCAAAGCTGGAGCTAATCTTCTATCTCAGAGGGTGGGACTATCAGCCCATGCTGCTCTTTTGATTCCCATCAATATCCATCTTATCTCTAGACCCTTTGTCTTCTGCTTTTCAACTCCTTTGCCAGAATCTAATCTTGAGAACACAGAGTCAAAACCCACCAGGTCCTGGTTGACAAATAGCTGGTATTTTGATCAGATGAATGGAACTTACAGACACAAAACTATTGTTGGTAGTAGAAGAAGGAGTGTGAATTGGAAATAAATACTGGGAGGAAGGATCCTGAGAGAAAAGACAGAGTCATTTCTGCAAGTATTAAAAAAAAACTCATTGTGAACCCATAGGAGTCTGGCTGTGGGGAAATTTATTTAGATGAGTTTGTGAGTCAGGAATGAATAATGATTTGGGGTGAGGAGTGGAGTATAAAGTACAAAACTTGAATATGCCACAGGCTATTATTGGTCTTTTCTTGCCAGCTTCAAAAAGGAATATGTAATTTGTTTTGTCTCATGGCTTAGGAGTTTTTACAGCACAATGCTGATACTCCCTGTCAACAAATAAAATAATTTAAAGCTATCTTTTTATAGTGAAGGTTCTAGGCAAAAAAAAGCCTATATAGTTTCGGTAGATACTGTCAAGTGTGGAAGGGCAGTGATAAACTAGAAAGGGAGTGGATTGCAGTAGCTTTACTAGAAAACACACATTACATCACCAACAATGAATGCTGAGGTAATTGTGTTTATGATAAGGTGGGGACCCTGGGTTCTGGCCTCCTAAAAGTGCCCATGAGAGCATAGCTTGCATGTAAACCAAGAGTTTAATAAGCTCGTGTACAGAATACATTACTCAGAGGTTTGAGCTCTGTCCCAGAAGACACAGAGAGGAGGATGTACAGTATTGGAGTTAGCATCATGCAAATGGATCCTGTATGTTGCCTAAACCCTGGCTCGAAATTTTCATGTGATGTATAGCACCTGTACTTTATATAGATTTAAGGGGTCCAACATGTTCAAAGTCATCATACCTATGATGGTTTTTGTCCATTAGTATTTGACTGACATTAGCATTTGATTCTCTCCTGCAGCACTAAGTCATTTATTTGAAGTGACTTCCTTATTATTGTTTCTTTAGACTCAGTTGGAGACAGAGGTGACTTGTGTGTGACTTTTGGACCAAGGCTTTCAGGAGCAGCAGTAATTTCTGCATTTTTCAGTCGACTGAGTATGGGCACCACAAATATGAACTGAGAGGAAGCTACACAAAAATCACTGCATGCATGAAAGCTGTCATATGCACTCAGTTAATTGTTCTTAAGCTCTGAGCTATCTCTTCAGCCTCTGCAGTTATCTCTTAAAGCCATATTATACATATAGCTTTCACCTGTGCCTATCTTATGTCCGCCTACAGGTTGAACACAGCTCTGGTAAGGAATGGTCCCATTACTTCTCTCTATAATTCTACAACTGTGCAATGTTATCATGGACACTTAGATGCAGAATGAACATCTGTATAAGTGAGGTCAAGCATCCAGGATGACCCAGCTGCAAAGTTATGGAGCTGTGAGGTGAGGATGTGACTTCCTTAGGACTGTTTCTCTAGACTCAGTTTGAGACAGAGGTGACTCATGTGTGACTTTTGGATCAAGACTTTCAGGAGCAGCAGTATAATCTGCTTCTTCTCTCTGTCAACTGAGTATGGGCACCATAAACATGAGGTGAAGGAGGCTGAGCAAGAATCACCACATGTAGGAAAACTGTTCTATGCACTCACATGGAGATGGGCAATAATGAACTAATGAATGTCTGTCTGGTTCCACATCATCCTCTCTGGGCATAGAGACTGAATGGAGTATGGTGTAAGAAAAATGACACATGGCCTGGGATAGGATTCTGGAAGTTTAGGTATCTCTCTCTCTCTCTCTCTCTCTCTCTCTCTCTCTCTCTCCCCTCCCCCCTCATAAAAATATTGGAGCATAGCAAGCTTTAGGAAATGTCAATAATTCAGAATGATTACTGGAATCTAAGAAGGTACTTTTGCTTATCTAAAATAGATATGTACTCTAATTTTCCAAAGAAACTTTGTGCTGAGTTACTTTACAATAATAGTATCAGACTAGACTTACTTTACTGCATTTAAAATAAATGAGGGGAAAAGATTTTTCAATATATGAGTAATAATATGGCCCAATCTTCTTTATCATCGTAGCCTTGGGGCATGTACACATGGATACCTAATTATGGTTTTCAGAGAAGGAAAAGAAGGGGTGGGGGAAGAAGAAAGAAAGTGACGAGAGGCTAGGGAATGGAAGAAATTAGAGGGAGGGAAGAAGAGGTAGGTTGAGTATTTTTAATTTTTTTTTTTTTTAGCAATGAGTAGTCTTATATTTTCTTTCATGCTTTTCTATGCCTGTAGAACTGAGAATTGAATATAGAGCCTTATATTCGCCAAGCACACACTCTACCACTGAGATACATTAATCTTAGGCCACTATGCTCATTTTTTAACAGAAGCCTCAAAATGTGCTGAAACTAGCTGTGTAAACTCTTTGAAGTTTAGGATGTACTGTCCAACTGGTTGCCTTCTCCAATCTGTCTTTTTGAAGGTAGAGAATTTGAGAAGGAGAGATTGGGAAAATCATGGCATCTTAACCAGTTAACAATAGGATCAGTATTAGAGCCTACTAGTAGTTCTTACAACTTATAATTCTGTCACCATTTATTAAAAAAATTACTACACGGTTCCTGCAATGATGAATATGGTTAACATGGAAACATATAAACTCTTATGTGAAACTTCTATGAAAGTCAATATACATGATCATGAGCCACTGACCTACAGTGACAAACTTGGCTAACTTCAAGATAAATTCAGTAAGGTCCCAGCATAAGTTTACATTTTGGTGAAATCAAGTCCAGGGTTCAGCAAATCATGGAAAGAGAAGGGGAAACAGAAAAGTTTAAACACTTTATGCCATCTTAGTTGCTCTACTCAAACACATGGCCAAAGGCAGTCTGGTGCATCAGTCTATAATCTTACCCCATGCCTTCCTCCCTGCCTCCAATTTCCCCCTTCTCTTTTCAATGTGCAGATAAAATATGATCTTCTATATCCATGATCCTGCTATCTTGCCTTGCATCCCTACTGTGATAGATTCTATCTCTTTGGGATTCTAAACCAAGACAAGCCTTTTCTTCCTTCAGTTGCTTTTGGTTGGATCACACCAATAGGAAAGTAACTATGGGAGCCACAGAACCACGGTTCTTCCACTGGATTCAATTTTCCTGGAAAATCATCCACTCTGTTAAGTGTTTAGTGTTCAAAGATACATATTTTTCATACAACATTAATCTTGAATACAAGCCAATTCATTGCTTCCTCTGTTGCTCAGCTGAAAAAAAAGAGCAATCTGTTCCCATACTGGAGCAAATGTAGCCTGCGTTGGATATGCTTATAGTTAGTATTACTTCTTCCAATGCAGTATCTTCTGAGGAGCACAGATGGGTGGTTCCCAAGAATTGATTGCGTTTTCCTTAGGAACTGACTTGATAACTCAGTCCTCTGTTGACAGTAGGCATCCCTGATCTTATCCCCATAACCTAAGTCCAGTATTAAATTCCCTGGCCTCTGTAGCATTAGCATGGCCAGATATCACAGTTTTAACTCCAGTAGAGGTTTTGTAACCATGACTGAAACTTCACTACTTGTAGAGTGCATTTATGGCTATTGAACAACATTTAAGATTCCTGTTACAGTTAGGATATTTATAATATAAAATGTGCGTACTACTTATTAATTTAGTTTTTTAGAGGGTCTCATATAGCCTTGGCTGGTCTTGAACTTGCTATGTAGCTGAGGATGACCTTGAAGCCTGATTCTCCTCCAAATGCTGTTATTACATGCATGTACTACCACCTGATTTCAGCATATCATTTTAAAAAACCTAAGGTATTTAAGATTCTGTTAATAATTTAGATCATCATAGACCATTTTTCAAAGAAGTAAAGGATGATAGAGTTCAAGGAACAGTGGATGAATAGACAAAGATCCTGAATTCAAAACTGAGCTCTTTCATCAACAGTTGCATAGGACTTGACAAGCCTATTAAATTATTTGAGACTTGATTTAATTAATCAACTTGTATACACATCATGATAATGATCTCAAAAGGTGCTTCCATATTAATGTTTTTTCACTCTATTCAGTGTGCTTCCCTTTTCTTGCTGAGAATAAGTTCAAGAGAAAAATATTTCACTGAAGTCTCTTTGCCCACTTGCCACGTTAAATATCAGAAAGCAAAAACCAAATTTGGCTTATAATTTGGTTCACTTCCTAATTAGAAGTTTGATGCTGTCTTACTTTCTCTGCAAGAATGCTTTTGTGTTTGCAGGTGCAATCACTTACCAGATTCAACTTCACTTTTTATGCCCAGTAATCTAAATGGAAGAAATCTTCAGCATGTTTTTCTGTTCTTGCACTATGGCTTTTATCTAGTTGGTCTGTGATGCTTTCTTTCAGGCAGGGGTACTCCTGAACTCTTTCTTTCAGGATGGTAATGTCCTTTTTGGATGTCATCAAAATCTCATTATGGTGTTGAGAGATGCTGCCTAAATCTGTCTGCTTCTTCAAGAATCAAAACCAAGAAGAGTAGATTCATCTCCAGAGCCAAAGTATCCTCTGACCTTGAATTTATTTTTTTCTTCTACCAGCCTGAGAAGTAATAAAAACAAAACAAGAGAAAATTGTCACATAATCATTAGGTGAAATTCCCCAAGGTTTAGAAGTATAGTAGTAAAGGAAACATAAATATCTAAAGGTTTTCCAGGCTGATAGCTTCAGATGAATAAAATATCTTTTCTGCAACCTTTTGATGTGTTCATAAAGAATCAAGTGATCTTGAAGTGAAATGTACTGAATAATATTGAAGACAAAAACCAAAACCCAAACCAAAAAGAAAGCACAAACAAATTTGCAAATGATGGTCATTATGAAGAAAGGATCTAGTCACAGGACATGAATTTTGTGAATGCTAGAGTAGAGCATGTTGTCCACCTGTCTTATCACATTTCTCCTTGATTGTGAGGATTTCAAGTGGTAAACATGGGCCCTGTACTCAGTACACACACATGCGCGCGCACGCACGCGCGCGCGCGCACACACACACACACACACACACACAATGTTTAACAGTCTCTTAGAACAGAAGTTCTCACACTGTGGGTTGTAACCAGTTTCGGGATTGCTTATCAGATATCTTGTATATCAGATGCTTTATATAACATTTCCCAACAGTAGCAAAATTAGTTTTGAAGTAGCAATGAAGAAATTGCATGGTTAGGGGTTTCCCTTCTTTAAGGAGAAGGGGAAGGGGCAATGGGAGGAGGGATTTATAAGGTTTGGGGCTTGGAGGAAAGGAAGTCAGGAGGCTGAGGTCAGGATGTAAAGTGAATAAAAAATAATAATAAATGAAATTTAACAAAATATCCCTTCAACTTGGCGTGGTGGTGCATGTAGGCAATCCAGCACTTGAGAGCTGAGGTAGGAGGATAGTGAAGTCCAGGCTAGGCTGGGCTATGTAGCGAGATGCTATCTCAAAAGCCAAACATAACCAAGGAAAGAAGATACCTCCTTTTCTTGTGTTGTAAGAACAAGTGTTAAGTCCACGTGCCTACCTAGAGATGCTTTTCAAAGGAAGGTAGTGGGGACTGAGCAAACCTTTAGCTACCATAAAGAGAAAAAAAGAAAACCAATGAATAGTTTCTGAATATAGAGTAGAATCCAGAGGAGTTTACTCCTTCCAGGTGCTCTGAACTTAGCCTCTGGTGAAGCATAGGGAAGGACTTTGCTGTGATCTTATCATTGACATTTCCATGATGGCTCTTGCAGTCATGATTTTCTCCTTGGTCCTCATAGCATCACTGTGTACCATAGGGTGCTCTTGTTTTCCTCCTTTTAAAGCTATCGCAATTACACACAGTGAAGTTATGTTATAAGCTCTGGTGACAATACCCACATGTTTAGGCAGATGTATAAATGGGTAGGAGCTCCCATTGGGACATACATTATATTAGATACTTTAAAATTTTGATAGTTAAGCATCTCATCCTGATGAATGAACTGAAAAAAAAATCCAAGTAACTGGTCTAGGCACCCCCCATGCTTGTTCTCTGGTTGGCAGTTTTTCCTCTCTGCGCTTCTATAGGCCTAGATTAGGGGATGCTTTAGGTTTTATTGTGGCGTCCTTGACTTCTCTGGCTCTTTCAATCCTCCCCCCCTGTCCCCCTTCCACAGGATTCCCCACTTCCACTTAATGTTTGGCTGTGGGTCTTTGCCATTTCTCCTTTTGAGTATATCAAATAGTTTAATAAACTTTGTGTCTATTTCAGCTGAGTTCATCTTGGAGATGGGCTGATGCTCAGGCAGCTGAAAGCTCATCGATCCATTCTGAAGCACTTCATGACCCCGTCCATGCATTGGGAGCCTGGCCTGGGTCAAAGGAGGTGCTCATGAAGCCTGGGCTTCAGAGGAAAATCTTAGGAAAGGACATTTGAAACACAATACAGCTTGCATGGGACTGGCTTATCACCAGAAAAAGTTTCAAGCTAACACTTGCAGAGAAGTGAATCGAATATATTTAATACAGAAACATATACCAGGATTTTATAGAGGAAAATCTACTAGTGCTTCCTAAATTTGTGTGTGTGTGTGTGTGTGTGTGTGTGTATGCATGCATGCCTCATCTCTATTCACCGGGATTCTATTTTAGCAAAAGGTATAGAGAGTGAAAGAGGCTGAAGGAAAGTAAATCGTGGCTTCCGGTTGCCTCATATCTAAAGCCCATTCATTTGAATTAATGCTATATGATTTTGAAAATGCTCAGAGATTCAGTGTCTTGGATAAAGCCTGGTCTACAGGTTTTTCTAGAACCCAGGAGCAGGTTCATGATGCTGGTTCTGTTTTAGATGAGCAGCAGCTAATGGATATACTGAATCCGGTTCTTCTGGTGTGTACTGTGGTAGAAGTGTTAGTCATTCAGAAGCAATGGTGGTAAAATTGCTGCTTTCTGCCTCCATTTTCTTGCTCCTAATGGTGGGTGACATTTGCCATAGCAGACCCATGGTTGGCAGGAAATTTCCTCTAAATGGACATGTTGGTTAAATAGGAGTCCCATATAGATTCCAGAAATTATATAAAGTTATGCTAATCATTTCTATGAGAACCATCCAGAGTAATTCTGCGAACCGCAGGAGGATCTGCAATTGTTATTATTCCATTTGACAATGAGATGTTTTTTCTTATAAATGTCATCTGTAGATGATGTTTATATGCAAGATGTGTAAGTTCAGCCTGTGTATGTGCCCTTTTGCTCAATTATTATATTCTGGCATCTTTTTCCTTGATTGAATTTTAAAGGAGTAAGAAATTTAAAGATCCCATATACAGGGGTCTTTATGTTTCATAAAATGAAGGCTATACAGATAAGCATCATTTTGTCTATTCATCAGCCCCCTCTTTTTCCTCTCACTTTGGTCAGAACCTCAGGCTGTTCCCAAAGGAACTATTACTCTGTACTCAAGTGGTTCCAGTGTGATTGGATCAAAAGGCTCTCTCCAAGGACCAGCAGGCAACTAAAGCAGCCAACAAGTGTATTTGTGTAGTTCAGACACACACAGGGTCAAAGAGAGTAAGCTTTAGATGTACATTCTGACTTCTAAAAGATGAGGTCCTGGATGGGAGTGCAAAAGCTTGAAGTGTCAAGACGCTATCTTGTACAGTATGGAACACACCTACCTGAAAGTGAAATATAAAAAGGAGAAATCAGAGGTTACAGTGGAGATCAGGGCAGTCATCTGGAAAAAGTATGAGAAGACAGAGAGAGATGTCAGAGAGACTGGTAGGAAAGGACAGAGAGACAAAAGGATAAAAATATAGAAAGAAAAAAGGTAAAACAATAGAGTTGTGCATGAGAATGTGTGGGAGTACGAACACACACACATGCGCACACACACATGATACACCCACAGAAACACACACAGACACACTGACACATTTTAAGCATCAGGGATAGAGAAAAAAAGATTCCCCTAATATCTGCTGGTATCATTGGGACTTTGGTACTATCTGTGTGAAAAGTTACATTTCAGTGCCGGGGAGATAGTTCAATCTGTTAAGTAGTTGTCTAACAAGATGAGGACCTGTGCTTAATTCCCAGAGCCCATACAGAAAAGGCAAATGTTGCTGGCATACATACGTGATTCTAGAACTGAGGAGGCAGAGACAGGTGGATCATCTGGGCTATCTGTCTACCTAATAAGGTTCAGATTAATGACAAAGCGGAAATCATCTGGCACCTGAGCTTGTCCTTTGACCTCTACAAGCTCTGCCTCCACATATGAACACAGGTACACACTTAGACACATACGCACATGAAGACACAAAACTCTACCTCATCATGAGAGGCCCCGAGTCTAAGAGCCTTAAGGTCTCTTTTACTTGAACCAATTTAGCTAGACCCCCCAAAAATATAAACATAGAATCCCCAGTTTCTGACTCCATTTTGGTTACTGAACCAACTCTGTCCTCATTTTATCTCCAATTCCTCAAGTTTCTTATCATGTAAAAGTTAGCAAGGATACCTGCTCCACATACTTTCAGTTGTATAAGAGATGACATAATGGAGCTACCAAAGGGCTTCGGATTTTAAAAATATTATAAGGTTCATGGACATCATCCTGGATCTCTCCCCTTCTCCTCCTTTCTCTTAAAAACGGTATTTGAGGATAGTTTTTAACATTGGAGATTTGACAGAAGACAAAGATATGACAAAGCTAATTCACACAGGTGAGCTTTCTGATGTAGCAGAAAACTGGTCTTAAAAGGAGTCACAGATCAAATTTGAGTCATTGATATTTGTAATGGGAGGGAATTGCTTTGAATAGATGTGAGTGCTGTTACTAAGGACACATGAGGAAATGAAGTAGAAAATTAGCATGATCCCCAGCCCCAGTGGCTTGGGGTTATCCTTTTGTTTTCAGAAGATAAGAAAGAAGGCATTTAATTTTTACTGACTTGGCAGGGTTAAATCTCTGGATAAAGAAAAGTGTGCTTCTTGGACCTTAACCTTATAACCTAAACCTTATTTGTTTCTCTGTTGGTATCCATTGCCAGTTGTATGGCTGCAACCACCTGTGTGCAAAAGAAATAATAAGTAGACAGCAGTTATGACCACATTTCTCCCCAAGTTCAAGTGAAAAAGTTCTGGATGGTACCATCTCATAAGTGTTAATCAGGTCTCTGTTACTATAATGGAATTTAGGAGACCAAGTTTTAACAAATGGACCCTTAGAAGATGTTATCCATACTCAAACCATAGCAGGAATTATGAGAGAATAGGTAATATGTATCTGATATAAAGCAATAGAAGAGACACTACATTTCCTTTATATCCTTTCTCATTTACGTATAAAGCAAGTATTCAACTTCATCTTATAGATGAGAATCCTGAGGTATAGGAAATTTAGATGAGAGGTTTATAAACCTTGCTGCAGAACGGCGTGACCTGGGGTAGTTACTTAAAACTAACAGCTGTCTTGGCTTAAGCCTCAGAGATTAAACTTCAAGAGGAGAAAGGAGCCTACATGGGTAGAGTTAGCTAAGCAGGTGATCCAATGTGCAAACCACTTTGGCTGACAGGACTCAGCCATAGCCATGGATAAAACTGTTTTAACACTAGTACGTATTCAAGATTGGCCTGTGTCAAACTCAGTACTCCGCATAATTTTCTATTTTTGTTGGTGATCTTGAAAGACCCCCGTAGGGAGACTCC
>JADRCC010569431.1:1403-13133 GCA_019843855.1 Hylomyscus alleni | reverse complement strand
CCTTATTCTTCAGAGATCTGCTAAAGTCTTACTAAAAGTTTAGGCCTCAAGCTTCGATCGGTGTTTCTTTGAGCAGATCACCAGGTTTGCAAATGTGAACTAGATGGTTTTATCATTTCTTTGAACTTACAAGCTATGCTTTGAACTTGTTGATTTTCCTTAGTTCAGTTTCTTCATTTATAAAATAGGTGTAATGGAAATATATAAAGAAAACATTTCAGTTGTGCTATATTGAAATGAATCAAATAGTAAAAGGTATAGAAAGGATTAATACATTACTACTTTATGCTTTTTGTGTTTTTTAATTGCAACTAACTTAGGCAAAACATTTTTCAAAAACTCAGAATGAAGAAAATTCCTCCTTACAACTATTAAAAATACTTTGAAAACTTACTTAAGTAGTTCATGTGACTTACATTGTATTAGAACTTACTATTATAGTTTTAGAGAGCAGTATAAATGCCAGTTTTCTCTTAGTGCTAAGGACTTTTCTGTTTAAATTAAAAAGAAGTGTTTCAGAAATGTGTCTAATGCGTTGTTGTTTCTGTGTGCGTGTACCTTCCCACAGGTTCTGCTTTTCACCATGGCCATTACTCAGTTTCGGTTATTTAAAGTTTGTACCTGCCTAGCAACAGTGTTCTCGTTCCTAAAGAGATTAATATGCAGGTAAATGATTTCTGTGTTTGAACTGACCTATTTGTCTCATTGGTTTGGATTACTCTTAAAAAGACATGAAAACTTTTTAAACTAGTTGTCCTGTTTATAATATTCATTATTCTCTATACTGTTTGAAAACAGTTTCTCAGAACTAGAAACAAAGTCAGTGGTTTTAATCTTTCAGATTTTTACACCTTCCATTTAAATATATTAAATGATTAGTCCTATAAGATTTCAGAAAGAAGTAGATTAATGTTAAATATTATCACCACCACAGATGTTATATATTCTTTCTTTATTAGAATGTTTAAAAGTGGTTAGGCAAAGCATAGGTGTTCCTATGTATATCTTTATATGAAAGCTAGTTTTTCTTTTTCTTTTTTTTTTTGGGGGGGGGATGGGTTGAGACAGGGTTTCTCTGTATAAACCTGGTTGTCCTGGAACTCACTCTGTAGACAAGTCTTGCTTCGAACTCAGAAATCTGCCTGCCTCTGCCTCCCAAGTGCTAGGATTAAATGCATGCACCACCATTGCCTGGCAATGAATGCTACTTTTATAGTTATTTTTAAAACTTTCAACAGAGGGAGCTGGAGCGATGGCAGTGCTGAAAAACACTTGCTGCTATTGCAGAGACTCTGGGCTCTGCTCCGAGCATCTGCTTGGCAGCTCACAGTCTTTTAAACTCCAGTTCCAGGAGATCCACTTCCCTCTTCTGGCCTCTGTGGGTAGCAGGTGTGCACATGGTGCACGGGCATACATGGAGAAATACACAGACACAGAAAATAAAAATGTATTTAAAAGAACTTTCAACAGAGAAACTATGAGTAAAATTAACTTGTGTGTGTGTGTGTGTTCGTTGACTAGAATAAATTATTTGGCTTCATTTGGTTATCATTAGATTCCAACTCCTTCTGTCCTACCACATGGCCATACTCTAACTATGGCTTCTTACCTGCTGAGATACCTCAGGACTCATCTTGAAATTCAGAAGTGTGGTCTCTTAACCATTTGCAGCATAGCTGCAGTGGCCAGCAGCTGTTGAGCACTGATGGAATCCTATTTCAGGGAGTTCATATTTGCTGCAGTAGGGCCTACTGCTTTTTTGTAACATATGTTTCCAAAGCTAGGTTGTTAGGTTGTAATTTAAAGTAATTATGCCATAAAAATTAATGCTGAACAGAAAATGAGGGTGGTGGTATTCAGTGCGATTTTAAGAGTTGAGAAGCTGCGAAGTATCCAAAAGGTACACATACTTCAGCTGTATTTTACTCCAAGTATCTGCCTTCTGAATTTGTTTTTTTTTTTTTTTTTTCTGTTTTGAAACTGGATGTTGCTGTGGTTCTCAGGCTGGCCTCTGTATTCCTGTGTAGTGTAGGCTGCCCTCAAAGTTGCAATTCTCCTTTCTCAGATTTCTGAATGAAATTAGAGGGGGAAAAAGATACATGTGTATTCAGTTTTTAAATTAGCTACTAAGAACTCAGGCTATGCATAATTACTAAATTGTTTGGGCCTAATGGTTTGATCATTCGAAGTGAAGCAAGCTTAGTGGTGCATGTCTTTAATTTGAACATTTGGAAGGCAAAAGCAGGTGAATTTCTGGGAAATACCCATCCAGAACTATATAAAGAGACCCTGTCTCCTAAAAAGAAAAAAAAAAAGACTTCTATCAATCAATGGGCACAATTAGATTGTTAGGTATTTCATTTGATTTAAATATTCCCAGAAAAACTTGGTGATACATTAAGATAAGGTGTAAGTGAGGGTGTAAATGATAACCAGCTGCTTTCAGTGGGCAACTTCAGAAGTTGCATGTGTTAGGCTGATCCTATCTAGAGCTTAGCACGATGATGAAATGAAGTAGAAGTGATCACTGGTAGAGAAGTCCAGAGACATGGAAAAATGAGGTTGTTGACTGTAGAAATTGCCCTTGATAGGACTGTGGAGTAGAAAAACTGATGAAAAATGCTCGTCAGAGTAAAGAAGAAATGAGACATTTACTAGGGAAAGTAGGATACCACTAGTATCAGAGTGGTGAACGACATGGTTAACAGTCATGAAGCATGGTGTATCTTCATACGTTTGTAGCTTCTCAAATTCTGGTCAGTGTCTTAGAATATGGAATGGTATTTGATTTCATATGAAGAACTTTGTTGTCACTGTGAGTTCTGTTGACAGTATCAATATGTGTAGGACGGACTGTACATACACGTATAAAGAAAACAAGTTTATTAGGATAAACTTATCTTAGGTGTCAAAACTAACCTGGATTATGTGTTGTAAAATTCCATACTTTTGTAATAGATCCTAATGCTTTTTTCTTTATCCTTTAACTGAATAAAATACAACTTGTGAATTTGTCATAAAACAACTCCTTTAACAAATAGTTCTAAGGGAATGAGTTTCAGATGACTGGTTTTTAACAGCTACTGTGTTTTAAGGTCTTGCTTCATTGTTGTTTGTTTTAAGTATGTCTCTTATTTAAATCCTTAGAGAACCTTAGCAATGCAAGTGTGAACATTCAGTTTACAGATAAGGAGTTGGGTAATTCTAACTAGACTGAGTACAGTAACTTTGAAAACCAGAGTGACATAGATTGCATAGTCCATGTTAACAACTGAGGTATATTATATCCTGATTAGTATTTCCCTACACATCCTTGAAATCAATTGGTTTAGTTTGGCTAATTGACTTTCAAACTTTTAAATAGTTGGATAGTTAATTTTACCAAGAAACCCTTAAAACATAAACCACTCCTCCTGGTTAAAGTAGTGTAGAGATTTACCTACAGAGCCCGAAGTACATGTAAAGCACAGGGTTTCTAACAAGCTTGCTTTATGTTCAGCTTTTAATTCATCCTGAGTCCTGTACTTTTGCATATAATTCTGAATTCTAACCAAAGAGCAGCTACATTGCCCAAGATTTTGGGAACCTTGACAAGATTGCTGGGCTATGCTTTATCATCATAACTTTCTGAGCAGTTATTATTTAAAACAATAATTACAGAAGTATAAAGTTCTACCTTCTGAGTAAATTACTGTCTAAATGCTTTTTACTTTTGCTTGTTTTGGTGGTTTTTGAAATAGATCTTGTTTCTTTCAGATCTGGCAGAGGAAGGAAATTAAGTGGAGATCAAATAACTTTGCCCACTACAGTTGATTATTCGTCTGTCCCTAAGCAGGTAGTTTGTAATGGAACATCTGCTCCAGAACATGGCTTTTCAAACTAGACTGCATCAAAATAATTTGGTGGTCAGGATTTTCTTTGATTTTTCTCACTGTTTGTTCTATACCTTTTACTCGATCATATTCATATATATATATGTATATATATATGTACTTCAATCCAATATAATATATTATTATACAATATTATACATTGAAAATTCTGACTTGTTTTTTGGACATTTAGATATTATGTTTTGAAACTTGTAGAGAATTTTTTTTCTTTTTTTTCTTTTTTTTTTAGTTAGGTAATCAGTTTGGTTAGGCATAAGTGGAAAGTTCCAGTCCACACTGTACATATAATGCTAGTTTAGGTTTTTTTTTTAAGATATATTTTTATTTATTTTATGTGTATAAGTATACTGTAGCTGTACAAATGGCCATGAGCCATCATGTGTGTGGCTGCTGGGAACTGAACTCAGGACTTTTGCTGGCCCTGCTCGGTCCAGCCTCGTCCAGCCTCGTCCAGCCCGGTCCAGCCCAGTCCAGCCCCACTTGCTCTGGCCCCACTTGCTCAAGCCTGCTCACTCTGGTGTAATTTACTGCAGCTGTCTTCAGACGCACCAGAAGAGGGCGTCATATCTCATTACGGGTGGTTGTGAGCCACCATGTGGTTGCTGGGATTTGAACTCAGGACCTTCGGAAGAGCAGTCAGTGCTCTTACCCACTGAGCCATCTCTCCAGCCCACTAGTTTAGTTTTTAAAAGCATTTGCTTGGCAAGGTTTTGGTATGTTGTTGAATTGTGTATATGCCTATAGTTCAAAAGTTTGAAAGTTCGAAAGACTGTTTTTCTAATTAACACTGCAGTGAGCATTAGGTTATCATTTTGTGGCTGACAGTTTGCTCATCCTATGTAGACAGATGTGGAGGAGTGGACTTCCTGGGATGAAGATGCACCCACAAGTGTAAAGATTGAAGGAGGGAATGGGAATGTGGCAACGCAGCAGAACTCTTTGGAACAACTGGAACCTGACTACTTCAAGGACATGACACCAACTATACGGAAAACTCAGAAAGTATGTTGAAGATTTGTGCCTTGGAGATTAAAATACTTTTTAGATTCTAGTAGTTGAAACTAGACAGTATAACTTGTATTTGCTAGAAAGCCTAGTTATGATTATTTCCGCTTTCTGTCATATTAAACAAGAATTTTATGTATACACATGACTCAGATCTAGATCTCATACCTGGCATATTCCCAAGTTTTCTAACATAAAGCTTTTGCAAAAATTCTATTGGATTTCAGATAGTAAGAGTTAGTTTCTGCTATGGGAAATTTAAGTCAATAAAGTAACAGTTTAACAAGTTCCAAGTTTGATGATATCTATAAATTGATAATTTCCCATTATATTACCATGTACAGCTAGTGCAACCAGTCCATGGTGAAATAGTGTAGAGTTGTTCTGAGCTTCAGTTTGTTGTGAGTGTGTTAGCTGTTTGTACTTCACTCCCTTTCAGTTGACAGTAAGATCACTTAGAGATACTGGAAGGAGCACAATGACTACTTTCCTGTCTTTTATCAAGATAATGTATGTATTTAAGATAGAAAATATTGAAGGACTTATAATGAAATATAAGTAACTTTGTCTTATCACTCACTAGCTAATTACTTCCCAGAAGCAGCCATTCAGTAACTTTCTGCTTGGATTTTTTTTGGTTTGTTTGTATATTTCATATTGCTGTTTCTTGATACCACTTATACATATTGTTCATTCATATTATACCATAATAAATGAAAAATTAATTTTGCTTCACATCCTTCTAATACTGTAAGTTATTTTGTTTTAACTCTCCTACTTTAGAAAATTATACTGAGTATTACATTAATTATTCAAACACAGAAAACATTCTATGCATATTTGTATATACATGCCTATATAGATACACATATTTTATATATTATTTATTCCACATGCCTAATGTATTTCCTTGGCACCTTTTTCTTAGTGTCATCTACATATATACTTTCATTCTTTTAAAATTGTGTTGTTCAAATATATCAGTACTGAAAAGGAAGGGAACTCCTAAGTTTCTCAGTTGACGTATATGTTGTATTATGAAAATATATTTCTAGAATTTAATATATATCAAGTAAATGTATTTTAATACTATTAGCCAGAAAGACTTATGCATTTATAGATAAATCCCACAAGTTAAAGATGCTGGATGTACATCTGATAGGACATATTATCCATGCTATATTATTTAGTTTAGTAACTAAAAGTGCCTCATTATATATTAGGAACCCTTATAAAATAGGAAGAAGAAAAAGAATTTTTAAAAATGTGATACAGATTTTGTTGTTGTTGTTTTGGTTTTTTTTGTTTCTGTTTTTTGTTTTTTGTTTTTTGTTTTTTTTTTTGAGGCAGGGTTTTTCTGTGTTGCCCTGATTGTCCTGGAACTCAACTCTGTAGACCAGGCTGGCCTCAAACTTAGAAATCCGCCTGCCTCTGCCTCCCAAGTTCTGGGATTAAAGGCGTGCACCACCACTGCCCAGCTTTTTTTTTTTTTTTAGTATGTATCATTTTACAAAGAAAAGACAGAGACAGAAAGGTGATGATATTTGGAAATTAGAATTTGGATGATTTATGTTACAATTGCATGGGAATTTTGGTGAATTCTTAGCTATATTGTTCATTTTGAAGCAGAAAGTACAATGTAAGCCATTTACTAAATACCTCAGTCAATTATTTTCATATAGTTTTGTGTCAAATGTCCTTATAATCCTGTTGTAATTTGTCTTTCAGATTGTCATTAAGAAGCGAGAACCATTGAATTTTGGTGTCCCAGATGGTAGCACAGGTTTTTCCAGTAGATTGGCAGCTACACAAGATATGCCTTTTATTCATCAATCTGTAAGTGTGTTAATAAGATCTAGAGAAAGATTTAGTCATTTTCTTTTTTTAAGAAAAGAAAAATAAAGGAACAGATTTAAAAGTTCATGAGGAGTTGATCTATAGCTTTATCAACCTAACATCTTAAAAGATTAAAAACTATGTTGGACACTTACGATCAGGGTACCATTATACACAGACAAAGGAGAGACAAAAAGTTGATGATATTTAGAAATTAGAATTTTGAGAATTTACCCCCAAAATGATTAAGGTAAATTTTGACTTACAAATTGTTTTCATCAAAGAGTAAGTTTACATTAAAGTGTAATGTAATTTAAGATGAATTAGACTTAAATGAAACTATAAAGGTGAAAGTGGTGAACAGAAAGCTAGGGTTCAAACACCGAGGGAGTATATCAGAATGAGCCAGGAAGCTTAATCAACCCAAAATGAAAACAGAACTCCCACAATTACCCAGATATACTTCCAAAGGCCTCTGCGTGCTTTGAATAATTGATTATACCAGCTAACAGATATAAAAACCCTAAATAAAACGGGTTGAGATAGCGATGAACATGTATTATCTTACAGAATTTCTGTGTCTAACACACCAAGGGTGATTGAACTTGGTCATTCTATGTCAGGGTTTCTAGTGAGTTTATAAACAGTCGCTGCCTTGAGACTGTAGTAGCTGCAGACTTGAGGGTTCAGTAGGGCTGATGTGTTCACCTTCAGAGGTTTGCAGGAAATCTTTGTGCTCATATATTGGACTGTTAGGATTTCCTTGTGGCAGTACCAGAGTGTGGGAAGAGGAAGGGATTTATTATAGTGATAAGACAGCATTAAATTATTATAACACAATTATAAACAATAACACTTACATGGTGCTATGAAAATACAACATTATAGAAATCCTACTTTCATATCTTTTTTTTGTTAATGATCTAGTACATTTTATTAGGTTCCATGGAGGTCTTGACTGAGGGAGTATTTATAGTGGCAATTACCAGTGCTTACACTATTGAAGAAAATGTCTCTCCCGCAGTAACCATTAACCACTGCCTGTAGGTTTTCAATGTGTAGATTGTTTTTCAAATTGAATATTTTACTTTTAATCTTGAAGTTCATTATTTGTATTGTGAAAATTCTTTATACTACGAATATCAACTTTTTTGTGTCATCTTTTATACTTTTTCACTTTGTTGTTGGCTTGGTTTGGATGTTTTTGATGTATTTAGGGTGTGTGTGTGTGTGTGTGTGTGTGTATGTGTATGTATGTGTATGTACACATAAATGCATATATGTAGAAGTGAAATCAGTGCTGAGCATTTTCTTTGTGACTTTCCACTTTATTTTTGAGAATGAATTTATCTCTGAACCTATAACTCCACAGTTGGTTACACTGGCTGGCCAGTGAACCTCAGATCTTCCTGTCTCACTTGGTGGCCACTGGGATTACAGTCATGTGCCACCATGCCCAGTATCGTACCTGGACACTGAAGTTCCAAACTCAAGCACAGCAAGCCCTTTACCTACTCAACCTACTTCCCCAGTTGCAGAAGTTGTTAGTTTTTATGTATGCATTCCTACCTATCTTGTGTTTGGTTTGTTCTTTTATCCTTAGAAGGCCTTTTTTTTTTTTTTTTTTTTTTTTGGTTTTTCGAGACAGGGTTTCTCTGTATAGCCCTGGCTGTCCTGGAACTCACTCTGTAGACCAGGCTGGCCTCGAACTCAGAAATCCGCCCGCCTCTGCCTCCCAAGTGCTGGGATTAAAGGCGTGCACCACCACTGCCCGGCAGAAGGCCATTTTTTACTAAAGAAATTACTGTATTTAGTGATGTGTGTGTGTGTATGTTTGTGTGTGTTTGTGTGTGTGTTTGTGTTAATAAGTTTTAGTTGGGATTGCTTATAGGAGCATAGGTAATTTGCCCAGTTCCTGCACCATTGAAAAAAAATGTCTTTCTGCTCCACACCCATCTGGCTATCATTAACTGCCTATAGGGGTTGAAGATGCCACATACTCGACTTCCAATGTTGGGGACTATTATTCATGTGCAGGTCTTTCTTGTGCAGCTAATCATAGCTGCTGTGAGTTCTTGAGGGCGGTTGCTATGCCATCTGCGAAGACTGCGTTCCACAATACTTGACCCTTTCTCAGTCTCTGTTACTTCTGCCCCATCCATGGTGTTTTCTGAGCCTTGGTGGTAGAGGCAAGAAGTATTGAAAAAGATGTCCTCTTAGTTAGGCATTCAGCAGTCACTGATTCTGGTCATTTTGACTACTCAGAAGTCCACAGTAACCACAGCCAATTGGAAAAAAGCTTCTCTGACCAAAGCTGATAGCAGCACTGAATTAAAGGCATAACCATAAATCTTTAAAAGGTAATTATTTATCTATTTAGGAGAACAACAACAGTATCTGTTCCTTAGTAGTGATTATGGCCTCCCTGGCCTTAGACATTAGATCAGCTTTACTGTACTAGGCATGCATTCTCTGTTGTGAAGTCAATCTCAAATCTAGTCAGCAGTTGGTTGGCTCATAAGGCGTGCCACTATTGCATGTTACAGAGAACCTTCTTATCCTTTGGGAAAGTTACACATCATAGCCTTGTGAAACTTGCAGTTCTAGGCAAACGAGAGGCTAGAGCCTTTGTGCCCTACGTAGGGATCAGTATGGAAGTTAAGGACCCAGAGGAGAGGAGCAGGTGTTTCTGAGTTAGATATTTAAAGTTCCTCTTTTTTTGGTTGTTTGGGTTTGAATTGTTATATAGAGAAATGATGGCTCTTTACTATCTTAATTTTTCTTTATTTTTCAATGTAGTCAGAATTAGGTGACTTAGATACGTGGCAAGAAAATACCAATGCCTGGGAAGAGGAAGAAGACGCAGCCTGGCAAGCAGAAGAAGTTCTGAGGTATCGGAATGGTTTACCGTGTTACACTTGGTGGAGAAAACTTAGGTTGCTTTCTTGGTATATTTAAGGTCATGAAAGTCTACTCTGCCAGCTGTCTTGTCTGTCTCCATACACTCATACTGACCTGACTGAACTCTTTTCTTACTCAATTTGCTCTGAATTTCAGACTTCATATCTTGTTATAGATACTATGAATTTAAAATATTGTTTGAATCAAAGGATAATAATCTTTTTTCAAAGATTTATTCATTTATTTTATTTATAGAATACACTATCACTCTCTTCAGACACATCAGAAGAGAGCATCAGATCCCATTACAGATGGTTGTAAGCCACCATATGGTTGCTGGGAATTGAACTCAGAACCTCTGGAAGAACAGTCATTACTTTTAACAACTGAGCCATCTCTCCAGCCCAAGAATAATAATCTTAATGGCAAAACTTGTTTACATACACATGCCACACGGTAGTCATAATCCTACTGTGAAATGTGAGCCACTATTATATCCTATTCTAGATTAGAAGTTATAATTTTGTTTTTATTGTTTCACAATTTAAAATAGTGTCAGAACTTCACATCTGAGTGAAAGTAGCTAATAAACCACCCTTAATCTCTACACGTATCTTAATTTTAGTGTCCACAAAAGTCCCATAAAACAGGTAGATCACCTTAACAACCTATTGTACAGAAAGGTAACTATTATTGTGTAGTTTTAGAGTTCACATTTGTAGAATGTTCATGTTTATGTGAGTAGTAAACTTAGTTCTTGTACTTCTGTGTTTGGTCAGGAAAGGAGAGGAAGGATGAATGGAAAGCAGAACTGGGACTTGTCTCTGATGCAAACTTACATGTAAATCTGTCTAGCCTCTTTATACATTTAGATCATATAGCAAAGGGCTGGAGGTTGCCTGCTGGGTAAGAGCACTTCCCTTCTACGAGATCCAGGTTCTGTTCCCAGGAGCCATATCAGCTTCAGGGGATGCTGAAGGGCCATGTCCCCTTCTGGCCCCTGTGGACACTTGTACACACATGATACACATAATGTACATGGAAACAGGCACACACACATACACATAAAATTAAATGTAAAAAGCTTGCAAAATACAATGATAGAAGTTTATTTTAAAATTATTACTGGTTTGACCCTATGGATAGAAAATGAATTACCTTTTCTTAGCTATCTTAACAATTGAACTGATTTTTAGGTTTTTTTTTCCTTGTCTTGTCTTTGGTGGCAAATTTATAGTAACCTTGAATAACCAGCAGAGGGTGCAGTTAAATACATAGAACTTTTGTCTTTTTCCTTTAAATCTTGTTTTTAGCAATTTTTTTTTTTTTTAAACAGGAGTGGGGATCATGGTTTTAAAATAAAGTTGTAAGAGGTTTTCATATTTAGCCTCCCTTTGGTCAATGTAGCTGTGCCTTTCATAAAGAGTATTTTTAAAATTGTGTACTAAATAACACTGTTGTAAGGATCACCAAAAAAAAAAAAAAAAGACATTTTTATTCTGATTTTTAAAAATAAATAATTGGTCCAAAAGTTAGAATGTTTTAGAAAATTTGGATGACTGTAATTATTAATTTTATGAAGCACAAGGGTAAAGGAAAGAGCTTTTCATTAGAATCTAATGATCTTAATGATAGTATTATGGAGTGTTTAGCTGTGAGCAGAGCATCTCAATGTTACTATAAAACCTTCCCTTTTCCATCCTATCTCTTGTTACCTTAATAAAACAAAAAATAAAAACAGTGTTTTAAGACAGTTTAATTAAATGAGATTATTAGTTAATAATAGACAAGCTTCATGCTGTGTACTGCACAAGTATAGTCAATGGGACATGGAGGTTTTGTGCCATTGCTGCCTCTTGGAAGACACTGAGTATTGTAAAAGTGCATCTATGTTCCAAATTCTCCAACTTTAGAAGTTTTTCTATACTCTAGTTTTGTGACCAGTCAAAAGAGTATGATTCTAGTACCGAAGCAATTCCAGACTTGAATCTGAATGGGAAAATATATTTTTGTCTTCAGTAATCTTTTAAGTTGTTTCTTTCTTTTTCTTTTTCTTTTTCTTTTTCTTTTTCTTTTTCTTTTTCTTTTTCTTTTT
>JADRCC010569429.1:0-13592 GCA_019843855.1 Hylomyscus alleni | reverse complement strand
TCAGTGGTCTTGAAAGGAGGAGACATGTGAAGCCTTTTTGTTGCACAGTGACATGAATTATTTCAACTCAGATTATTTTTCGAGGGCTGAAGACATGGCTGGGCGGTTAAGATCACTTAACTGCTCTTGTAGAGGACCAACCTAAGTTCTATTCCTACCATCCATGTGAAGGCTTACAACCATCTGTAACTCCAGTTCCAGGGAATGTGACACATCTTCTGACCTCCACAAGTTCCTCTATACACTCAGTACATAGACATCAGCTCCAGCAAATATACACACACACACACACACACACACACACGCACACACACATGCACACAATAAGTTGTGTAGAGTAGGCTTTGCAAGGTTCAAAGATGTCATTATGTGTTCTTACCCTAGAATGATTTGCACAACTCTCAGGAACTCAATGACAACTTTCTTTGCCTTTGGGATATCAACAAAGGTCCATGCCACCAGCAGCTCTGATCATACCCAGCAAGCTAGTCCCTGAGCTTAATCCCTAGGGACAATGTATCTTGGTTTGCATCTTAAGTAGGATACTGGAAGTTTAGCCTTTGCTACGGAGTGTCAAGATTCATTCTAATCAGAGAAATGCTGTTTGCCTCTTGCACGAAGAACCCTATGTCTACCCGAGCTATGAGCCTGTGTCTTTACCTGCCACAGTGGAAATCAGCGTCAATCTTAAAGTAAAAGTGGTCTGGGTTCTTCTCCTTCCCTGCAAAAGGAATGCAGTTCAAGAATGTTAAGGCAAACTGCCTTCTTCCTAGTTTCTCGCCTTGGCTATACTTCTAACTTGAAGTCAGGAGCTGGAAGTGGCAGTTAAGAGCACTTGTTGCTCTTGTAGAGGACCTGGGTTCAGTTTCCGGCACCCACATGATGGTTTACAACAGTCTGCTAACTCCAGTCCCAGAGGGATTCAATATTCTCTTCTAAACTCCTTAGGCACTGCACAATACATGTATGCAGGCAAATGCTTTTATATAGTAAAGTATAAATAAATACATTTCTTTAAAAAAATGCAAAATCACAGAGAAAAGCAGAATCACTGAGTAGCTAAATGTTCTAGAAAGAAGCTGGGAAAGAAGTGGTGACAGAGCCACAGTACATCCAAGCTCCTGTTTTTAAAATGTTTAAGGCATACAAGCAGGTCTCAGGTATTGCTTGGATATGGGAAAGAGAGCCCCAGAGTCCTAGGGAGAGGTGAGTCCTGCTGCCTCGGGACCGTCCAGATACTTCAGTCAGGAGCAGACTCTGAGATCTGGCATGGCCAACTCTGGCTCTGACCATTTACTAGTCAGTAAGATACCCCTCAGACTTGGTTATAAAAACCCTTGAATTGGCTCCATCAAGAACAAAGAGAAAGATTGAGAAAAGATTCCTAGACTGGCAATACTGACCTGTGGTCCCAGCTATTCAAGAAGCTGAGGAATGAGGATTGCAAGTTCAAGGCCAGCCCCAGGAATTCAGTGAGACTCTGACCGAAAACAAAAGCAAAACCAAAAAAAAAAAAAAAAAACTAGAAGAAGATCTGAATGTATGGCTTAGTGGTGGGATAATTGCATAGCATGTGGGAGACCTGAGGTTCAGTCCTCAATAGGGCAAAACAACACAAACAAATCAAAACAAAATTCCCACAGAGCAGATCCATTCCGAATGAAACTGGGGTGTTGAAGTGAGAACAGTGTCAGGGCCCTGAGCCTGCAAGCTGCTGTCCTGGACTACTGCATTCTCCAAACAGCGGTCTAGGTAAAATTCTTTTATCAGGATGCTAAGAGCCTTTGCTGAGCCTATGGTCCTTTAAATAATATACTCTCTATAAAATGTAAGATCAAAAGAATATGTAATTAGGCATCTGTGAGTATGATCCTGGAAGAAAAGACAGGTAATGGCTAAAGTGGGCACTCAACATGAGAAGTTGAGTCATCACTAAGAAGTCTTAAAGTAACTGTTTATATGTTTCCAAACCCCACACTCTTGGCCTCCAATCTGGAATAGGTAATGATACATTTTCACTGAAGAAAAGTATTAAATGATCAACTTTGCACTCAGCCCTGGAAACATATTTTATCCACAGACAGAGGTTCAGGGATTCCAGCATGAACAGAACAGAATGTTTTCTTAAGTAATTCACTACATGTGTGTGTTTATATGTATGTATGTATGTATGTATGTATGTATGTATATGTGTATGTATGTATGAAGTTGTTGTACAAAACTATCCTCCAAGCCACACTGCCAACATCTTCAGGAATTTTGCTGGGCCTCCTAGAAAAAGACCATCACTACTTGGCTTGTTGACTGTTGATATTGGTTTCCAAAAGTGAACTTTGGTGGAATCATACCTTAGTTCGTCCTTGGGACCTTAAGAGGTGAAGAAAGGAAGGATTTCTGCAACAGTGGTAGGAGAGACCCAAGAGATTATTTATGGGGAAAACAAAGCCAGAAACAGAAAGATCTTGTAATTAAGAGGAAGTTCTGGATACAATTCATTGTTGAAGTTGCTTCCTCATCAACAATCTGTCATCAGCAGACAGGCTTTTGTGGAATCTCCTCAGAATGTCCCTTGGAAGACACAGGTGGCCACTGAAGGTAGTCCCTGAAGCTGTCATGTAGATAGAGTCAAGATCAGATCATCAACCAGAGATCTGCTGGGGAGTTGGAAGCTGGTCTTGCCCATTGCCCCCCCCCCCCTCAGGGTTTTAGAAAACTATTAAATAGGTCTACAAACGTGAAAGACAACAATATCGTGATGATCGACTTCAACAGAATCTGGTTGGGCTTTGCAGAACTGTTTGAATGAATTAGGACAACAGATGAGGAACCTGGTGTGCAACTCTTGCAGCATGCAGGTAAGGTTGTGCTGAGATGAAGGAGGCTTGCAGTGGGAGGACAGCCACGTGCAAGTTGCATTCAGCTCTGAAGACATCAACAGAAGTTCCTCCAACATAAAAATCTTTCCAAGAGAACTCAGGGCAAGAGCATTAGCAGAACAGAAAGCCTCTGGAGTCTCATCTGGTCTCTACTCCAGATCCTGTGATGCCGCGCCTTTCCCTTTTACTTGCTTTACCTACTAGTGTGTCAGTTTCCTTATGTGACACCATGATTGAGTCTAGCATTGTAAACAACGTAAATAAGACAGACTTATTTTGGCTCATAGATATCACCACACACCATGTACCAGAGCAGCTCACATCATGGTAACTAGGAGACAGAACAGGAACAAGAAGGTGGCAGCCACACTGTATCCTAGCACAAGTTTCTTTTCCCGTTTTTATGACCAAATAAATGATGACAAGAAGCTTTAGGAAAGGTTTATTTGAGGTAAGTCCAGCATGGAGGGGAAGGTATGCCAGTTCACAGCCATAGTGGCATCCAGGCAGAATAAGAAACAGAAAAGGACAAATCCTGGTGCTAAGGTGCTATCCTTATTTATTCCTTTTCATTCTATCTAGGGCCCTAGTCCACAGGCTGCTGTGGCTACGGCTACTACAGTCAGAGTGGGGTTTCCCTCCACAGTGGAAACACTCTGTCATTGCCAGTGGTGTGTCTCCTAGAGAATTCTACGGATCTACTTTCCTCCAGTTAAAAATAATACCTCATAAAATTTATAAAACTCAAAGAATGTCACCAGCAGGGGACCAATCAGAACATGAGTATACATGAGACATCTCATATCGAAATGAAAACATCAGTCTCTCAGGTCTTCTTCCCTTCACCTGAATAAATGCAGGGCGTGCCTTTCACATCAGTAGATATGCATACTATATTCAGATCAGTAGATATACATACTGTATGCCATGAGAGTCTTGATGCTGTCCATCTCCAGTCCCTGGGTCACATGTATGTCTTGTGTTCCTTCTGCTTCCATTAAAGCACACAATCCTAAGTGGCTCACCTACATTTCCTTTTCTTTTCTTTTCCCTATAAACTCCATGTCCTACTCTCTACACAGCCCTTGAAGAACGTTTGTTGGATTTATATTACCTTATTCCACACCAGTAAGTTAGAAAATGCACAATCAATTTGTTTTGTATGGGAGCCTTTCTCAAATTGATTACAAATGTTCTTCCAACATAGACTAAGATGAGCAGAGTTTAACCTTGAACAAGAGGTCATCATTTATAAATGCAGTCACTGCTGGGCAAGTTAGCATATGCCTTTAATCGTAGCAAACAAGAGGCAGAAGAAGATGAATTTCTATGAATCCAAACCCAGTCTGGTCTAGATAGGAGAATTCCAGGCCAGCCAGGGCTATGTAGAGAGACCTGGTCTCAAATATATGCTTATGTAAATAAATAAGTATAAATTAAGTCACAATGGAAGAATCTCAGAATTTTTTTTAGATATTACCTTTCACTTTCTAAACTGGACCATTTTCTAAATTGTATAAACTAAGATCCAGGAAGACAGAAGGATCATGGTTTATATTGGTAAAAATATAAATCTCGGTGCCCTGAATATCTAAAATGTTTAATGAAGTATAACATATATAACGTAATATATGTTAAACGCTTTCATGTAAAGCTTGATAAAGTATCTGAAATTTATGGAACAAAAACAATCAAATAAAGCAACACCAGAAACCCCAGAATTAGTCCTTCTTGGACCCCAAGCAATCACAAAAGAGAATTCATGTATTTGTTTCATCTGTACAAAGTGTTTTGTCTGTATGTGTGAATGTGCACCACATATATGTCATGCCTGTGGACGCCAGAAAAGAGCATCAGGTCTGGTGGAAGTGGAGTTACAAATGGTTACAAACCTCCATGTTGGTGCTGGGAAATAAACCCAGGGCCTTGGCAAAAGCACCTCGTGCTTGTAAGAGCTGCATTATTCTCCAGACCCCATTTTTGTTGTTTTATACATATGTTTTATCAGAGAAAAGTCTTAATACGCCAAAATATATTGAATAATATAGTACATTGTTATTTAGGCTCAACAACTATGAAGCACGTGATTTTTTAAATCTTTATATATGGCCTTTTAAGAAAAGAAAAGAAAGGAAAGAAGAGGAGAGGAGACGAGAAGAGACAAGACGAGAGGAGAGGAAAAGGAAAGAAAAACACATTAAACAACAGATCAGGGATTAGAACGGAGAGTGGACTGAAGTGTTTCTGACTCGGAATCCAGCCTGAGAAACATGGGTTTTTGAGAACGTTTGAACTCTCAGACCCAGCATCGCACAGTTCCACCTGCTGCGTTTTCTTTCAGTTCCCATTCTCCACAGGCACCCTGCTCCTTCCCCTATTGTCCATTCTCAGCCCTCTCTCTGAGCATGCCCACATCCATTCTGCCCTGTCTTTATTTGGATATGCTCCGTATGCAGACACCAGCAGCTCCCCAAAGCATTATACAAGTCTTGGTTTTGTTTCATTATCCTGTCTCTTCTGTAGGTCTGCCTATATGTGCTGAAGAAAGATTTAGTTTATTAAGTGCCATATTTTTTTTTAAAAAAGCATTATTAGGCACCAAATTTTAAACTCTAGCTCAGGATCCTTATGATAGCTTTATTCCCCGAGAATTCTTTCCTAATTCTTGGTTGTAATTTGCTGAGCTTAGTCCTAATATGCATGTTATTTTTTTAGACTTAGTGTTTGAGAAGAAATCTTCATCATCTCTTTCAATTATTAGACATTATTTAGAGTATTCACAGGCTCCGAATACCTTCCTCACACCCTCCTCGTGTTGTACTTTTAAAAAACTGATCAATTTACTTTATATCCTGAGCACAGTTTCTCCTACCTCCTCACCTTGCAGTCCTTCCCACTTTCGTTCCCCCTACCCACTCCTCCCTTTCTCTTCGGAAGCGGGAGGCTTCCCATGGATATCAACCAGCCCCGGTCTATCAAGTTGCAGGAGGAGGAAAGGGTCCCAAAAGCAGGCAACAGAGACACAGACAGCTCCTGCGCCCCCTGTTAGGGTTCCACATGAACAACAACAGTTGCTAGGTGAAGCCTTTCTCATGGCAGTTGTGCTAGTCTCATGCCCAGCACATCCTTTAGGCAGGACAAATTGTAGGTTGAACATTTTTTGGCTGAGCTGGTGCCCCAATACCTGCGTTGGGTGCCTTGCCTGTTTCTAGGGGAAGGCCCTTTCAGGCTCCATAGCTCCCGTTGCTAGGAGTCTTACGGAGGATCACTCTCACAGAATCCTGGGAGTTCCATGGCCCTAGGTTTCTAGCTGGTTCCAGTGATGTCCCCCTCACCAGATGCCAGTTGACTCTCTGGTTACTCTCTCTCTCTCTCTCTCTGACCACCTCCCACCTGATCTCTCCTCTTTTATCCCCACCCCATTCCCATATAGTCTCTTACCCTTGCCCTGTCCCATCCTCCCATGAATTCTATTCTTTAAATCTCACCGAGATTTAATTTGTCCCCATTTGAGACCTCCTCGTCACTTAGCTTTTTTGGCCCTGTCTTTCTGAGTCTTCATTACCACACTCAGCGTGATCTTTTCTAGTTCCATCCATTTGCCTGCAAAGTTCATGACGTTATTGTTTTAAGTGGCTGAATAATGCTCCTTTGGGTGAATATGCTGCATTTTCCTTACCCATTCTTTGGCTGAGTAACATCTGGGCTGTTTCCAGTAGTTGCTGGCTATTACAAATAAAGCTGCTATGAACATAGTTGAGGAAGTGTCCTTGTGGTACAGGCAGAGAATTACCTTTGGGTGTAAGCCCAGGAGTGGTAGAGTTCAGTCCTGAGGTAGATTTAGTCCCAATTTTCTGAGAAATTGCCAAATTGATTTTAAAAGTGGTTGTACAAGTTTCCCCTCCCACCAGGAATGGAGGAATATTTCACTTGCTCTACTTCTTGGCCAGCAGGAGCCGTAACTGGAATCTTGAACTTCTAATGAGTTTAAGATGAAATCTCGGCGTCATTTTGGTTTGCATCTCCCTGATGGCTAAGGATGTTGAACATTTTTTTAAGTGCCTCTCAGCCATTAGAGATTTCCCTGTCAATGATTCTCTGTTTAAACCCACTTTTAATTTGGTCTGCTGATGTCTAGTTTCTTGAGTTCTTTATATATTTTGGATATCAGCCCTCCATTGGGAGTATGCTTGGAGACGATCTTTTCCCATTATGTAGAATGCTTTTTGTTCCTTAGACTTACAGAAGCTTCACTTCCATGAAGTTCCATTATTAATTCTTCATCTTAGTGACAGTGTTCTGTTCAGTAAGCTGTGTCCTGTACAATGGATTCAAACCAGTGTCCTACTTTCTCTTGTCTTCTCTTTAGTGTATCTGGTTTTACATTGTGGTCTTTGATCCACTTGAACTTGAGTTTTTTGCAGGGTGATAGATAGGGATCTATTTGCCTTCTTCTACATGTAGATATTCAACACCATTTCTTGAAGATGCTTTCTTTTCTCCATTGTATAATTTTAGCTTCTTTGTCAAAAATCAAGTGCCAATAGGTTTGTGGATTTACTTCTGGGTCTTTGATTCTATTCCATTGTTTAACCTGTCTGTTTTTATGCCAATTCCATCTGGTTTTTATTACCGTTTTTTTGTACTCTATAATACAGCCTGAATTCAGGGGTGGTGATACCTCCAGAAGTTTTTACTGTTCCTGATTGTTTTATGGTTTTTGTTTTTCCGTATGGAGTTGAGTATTATTTTTTCAAGTTCTGTAAAGAATTTAGTTGGAATTTTGATGGGATTTGCATTGAATCTGTAGATTTCTTTCAGTAAGATGGCCATTTTAACTATGGTATTCCTACTGATTCAAGACAATGGGAGATCTTTCCATCTTCAGATATCTTCTTTAATTTTTTTCTTAGAGACTTGAAGTTCTTGTCATACAGGTATTACACTTGTTTGGTTAGAGTTACACCAAGGTATTTTATATTATTTGTGGCTATTGTGAAGGGTATTGTTTCCCTAATTTCTGTGTATATAGGAGACCTACTGATTTTTTAATTTTCATTAATTTTGTATCCAGCTACTTTGCTGATACAAAGTTTTATCAGTGTTTATCAGCTGGAGGAGTTCCCTGGTAGAATTTTTGGGATCGCTTTTCTTTTTTTACCATCATATCATCTGCAAATAGCAATACTTTGATTTCTTCCTTTCCAATTTGTATCCCCTTGTTGTCTTATTGTTCTAGCTAAAACTTCAAGGAATATATTTGATAGAGAGAATAGACAGCTTTGTTTTGTCCCTGATTTTAGTGAAATTTTGATGTTGGCTATTAGCTTGCTGTATGTTGTCTTTATTATGTTTAGGTATATGCCTTGTATCCCTAATTTCTCTAATACTTTTAACATGAAGGAATATTACATTTTGTTAAAGACTTTTTCAGACTCTAATAAGGTGATCATGTTACTTTTTCTTTCAGTTTGTTTATATATTGGATTACATTGACAGATTTTTGAATATTGGACTATCCTTGCATCTCTGGGATAAAACATAATTGATCATGGTAGATGATGTTTTTAATGTATTCTTGGATTCAGATTGGAAATATTTTATTGAGTATTTTTGCATCAATATGCATGCGGGAAATTGGTCTGAAATCTGCTTTCTTTGTTGAGTCTTTGAGTGGGCTTGGTATCAAGGTAACTAGCCTCAAAGAATGAATTTGACAATGTTCCTTCTCTTTCTATTTTGTGAAATTGTTTGAGAGTATTGGTATTAGCTCTTCTTTGAAAATCTGGTAAAATTCTGTGTTAAAACCACCTGGCCCTTGGCTTTTTGGGGGCGGGGTGGAGGGAAAATTTTAATGACTGGTTTATATTTTCTTAGGGGTTATAGGTTTATTTAGATTGTTTATTTGGTCTTGATTTAATTTTGGTAACTAGTATCTATTGAGAAAATTGTTCATTTCTTTTAGATTTACCAATTTTGTGGCATATAGATTTGTGAAGTAAGACCTAATGATTCTTTGTGATTCCTAGGTATCTGTTATGTCCCCCTTATTATTTCTTATTTCATTAATTTGGATATTCTCTCTCTCCCTTTTAGATAGCTTGGCTAAGGCTTTGTCTATCTTGTTGATTTTCTCTCAAAGAACCAACTCTTTTTTTTTTCATTGATTCTTTTTCTTGTTCTCTTTGTTTCTAATTTATTTAAACTCTAAGTTTGATTGTCTCCTGATGTCTACTCTTTTTCTTCATGTTTACTTCTTTTTGTTTTGGAACTTTCAGATGTGTTGTTAAATTGCTAGCATGAAATCTCATGAATTCCTTTATAAGGGCACTTAGTGCTATGTACTTTCCTCTTAACACTGCTTTCATTGTGTCCCATAGGTTTGGGTATTTTGTGCATTTGTTTTTATTGAGTTCTTCTAGGAAGTTTTGAATTTCTTTATTTCCTTCCAGTAGTTATTCAGTAGAGAGTTATGCAGTTTCCATGAGTTTGTAGGCTTTCTGTTGTTTCTGTTGCTGCTGAAGTCAAACTTTAATCCATGGTGGTCTGATAAGATACAAAAGATTGTTTACATTTTCTTGTACCTGTTGAGACTTTTTACCATGGAGAAGATTACATGAGGTTCTGAGAGGGTGTATCCTTGTCTGTTTGGGTAAAATGTTCTGTAGATATCTGCTAGGTCCATTTGAGTCCATAATTTCTCTGTTTCATTACTGTTTGGATGACTAGTTCATTGTTGAGATTGGAATTTTCAAGTCTCCCACTATTAATATGTGGGGTTCAATCAATGATTTAATCTTTAGTAATGTTTCTTTTAGAAATCTGGGTCCCATTTAATTTGAGGCATAGATATTTATAATTGAGACATCATGTTGGTGGATTTTTTTCCTTTGATAAACATGAAATGTCCTCTCTCATGTCTTTTGATTAATTTTGGTTGAAAGTCTATATTGTTGGATGTTAAAATGGTTATACCAACTAGCTTCTTAGATCCATTTTGCTTGGGAGATTTTTTTCCAGCCTTTTACTCTGAGGTAATGCCTATTTTTGATGTTGAGGTGTGTTTCTTGTATCCAGCAGAATGATGAGCCCTGTTTTCAAATTCAGTTTGTTAGCCTGTATCTTTTTATTGGGGAATTAAGTCTACTGATATTAAGAGAGTAATGGCCAATGATTCTCAATTCCTATTATTTTGATGGTGGTGGTGAATATTACTTATTTATTTCCTGTATTTTCTCAGGCATAGGTAACCTCTTTTGTTGGAGTTTTCCTTCTAATATCTTCTGTAAGGCTAGATTTGTGGATAGATATTGTTTAAATTTCATTTTGTCACATAATATCTTTTTCCTTTCATGTATGATGATTGACATTTTGTTAGGTATAATAGTTTTTGCTGGCATGTGTTGTCTCTTAGAGTCAGAAAGACATTTATCCAAGACCCTCTGGCTTTAGAGGCCTGGTAAGAAGTCAGGTATAATTCTGATAGGTCTGCTTTTATATGTTACTTGGCCTTTTCTACTTGTAGCTTATAATGCTCTTCCCTTGTTCTGTACATTTAGTGTTTTGATTATTATGTGACAAAGAGTGGGTGAGGGAATTTTCTTCTTTGTGTCAATCTATTTGTTATTTTGTAAGCTTCATGTGCATTTATAGGTATCTCTTTATTTAGATAGGGGATATTTTCTTCTATGATTTTATTGAAATTATTTTCTAGGCTTTTGAGCTTGGGATCTTTTAGGTCTCTGGTCTTTTCACAGTGTCCCAGATTTGCTCAATGTTTTGTGTTATGAACTTTTTAGATTTAACATATTTCTTTGATTAATGTATTAATTTCTTCCATCATATTGTCTACACCAGAGATTCTCTCTTCCATCTCTTATATTCTGTTGGTGATGATTGAGTCTATAGTTCCTGTTTTCTTCTCTAGGTTTTACATCTCCAGGATTCCCTCAATTTGTGTTTTTTATTGCTTGTATTTCCATTTTCATGCCTTGATCAGTCTTATTCATCTTCACATGTTTTGTGGCATTTTTTATCTATTTCTTTATGGGATTTATTTATTTCCTCTTTATAGGGCTCTATCATTTTCATAAGATTGGATTTAAGGTCATTTTCTTGTACTTTAACTCTGTTGGAATATCCAGGGCTTGCTGTGGTAGAATAGCTGGGCTCTGGTGGTGCCATATTGCTCTGTCTGGTTTGATTGTTGTTGATACACTGGCCTCTAGTCATCTGGATTTGGGATCATAATTTCTGAGTTAATCTTTGTTAGATGGATTTTTCTTTTTTGTTGATGTATTTTCTCTTGGTTTTTGTTTTTTTTCTCTGTTCTTCTGGACTAAGAGGCCTAGAGTTCTGGTGACCACTGAGTCTTCAGGTCCAGTAGGGTGTATTTGCTGGTGAATGGGGTGAGTGTATGACCCATATGACCGCTGAGGCTTTGGGTGTCAATGTTGCCTCTGAGGTCCCTAGGATTGGCAGAGCCTCGGAAATCAGAGGTCTTCTTCTGAATTTGTGGTCTGGAATACAGAGCCCAGGGGATGGGGTGTAACTTGCCACAGTTGAGTGTGTGTTAAGTAAGGAGAGTTGGTGAGCAATGAGCAAGGTCCTAATTACAGTCTCTGGTGCTGGTGTGTGTGGCCTCCAAAAAGCAGCAAGAGTTGTGGGCCAGAATATGGAGCGCAGAGGATGGGATACAGTTTAAGACTGTTGGGTATACTTTAAGGAGTGTTGGTGGTCAGGGTCTTACCTGGAGCCCCTGGGGCCAGTGTAGCCTTTGGGAAAGCAGCTGGACTTGTGGGCCCATGTGTGAACTTTTTGGGGCAAAGTATCACAAGAGAAGTGGATATTATAGAGGTCCAAGCATGCTTGTAATCACAGCTTAGGGTTCTGTGGGCATACTACATGTGATCTTCTCAGAGGTGAATGTCCCCTTTTTTAGAATTGATTCTCTGACAGCAATCAGAAGGGTCTTAGGGAGTTGCTGAGGTGACTCAACTGTTAATATTTATCATTCTTTCAGAGGGCCCATGTTTAACTCCCAACACCTATGTTGGGCCTCACAACCACCTGTAACTCCTGTTTCAGGGATCAGATGTCCTCTGGCCTCTAGGCACTGAAATGCATATGGTATCTATAAACTCACACAGACACACACATATACAAAATTAAAATACTAAATACTATTTTTAAAAGAAGGTTCTAGGGAAGGCAGAGAAGCACACATTTGACTTGTGAGTGGGCCCATAAATTTATCCACACTGAATTCTTTCCCCAAGAATTTCAGAAATGGAGCAGTGAACAAAGATTCATTTCTTCCCTGACAAAATTTTTCAACCTATGCTCAGTGTGCTTATGTTGCTCTCCATTAAAGTACAACTACTCTAGCTTTAACCGTACAGAGAAAAACAAAAACCATAGCTTTCGTGCAGCCAGGCAATGGCAATTGTTAATGTAGACAGTGTAAGAGTTAGGAGACCCTGCTCTAGAGCTCAGGTTCTTGCTGAGGGACTAGAGAAAGTCAGGTTTATTGGCAGTCTGATCTCCATCTGGGAATTTAGTTTCCACTTAAGCAGGTCTAAGCAAGTTTGAAACAAGAGTTTTGTGGTTCAAATCAGGGAGTATGAATCAAGGAAGACAATAGCTCTCTTCTTCCTTAGCTTAGCCTCATAGAATATAGCACTTAACATTTTTGCCGTAACAAAACCAGACCTTTCCAGAGAGCAAAGTCAGCTAGCAATTGACATCGCATGTCAATTCAGTGAGGAGTTTTTCTAAAGATCAGAGCTTCTCATGGTGACTAACTCAAGAAATGAGCTTTGAAGGTATATTCAGGAGACTGGTTAGCATTGCAGTAGGACTCACAAAAGACACATTAGATAGAGAAGGAGAGACTGCCAGTTGTTTTAACATTTGGTCATCTGCTGTTCTTAGCTTCTGTCACAGGGTTCCAGAAGTCAGTGGGGCAAATTCAAATTCAAAGCAAGTGTCAGAAGTACCATCTGGTGACTTGAAGATTCCTCCTCTGTTCTCAGATTCAGTTTTTATTGCCTTCTCTCAGGGTGCAGTTGGCAGTACACACACACACACACACATACACACACATACACACATACACACACAAACACTATACACACATTACTCTTACAGTGTCAAGAGTAGTCTCCCTCCTGCCGCTGTTCAGGCCCTGCCACCACCCCGTCTCATCCCTATGTAAGTCCCCTATAATTCTAGTCCTCTTTGTGTTCCCAGGATACCAGGGCAAACATCCAGGTCTTTGGTTGGGTATCTGCCATGTGGCCTTGGCCTTGCATCCTTCTTCTGTTTTACACTCCAGTATCCAGTTCCTTCAGATTTCTCTGTTATATTGAAATATAAGACCTTCAAGAGTTGGCATCAGGAGCTTCTATGATCTCAGTGAGCAACTTTTCTAGGCACCACGGTCTAAACCCAAGCAACACAAAGCTTTTCCCAACTGCAACTGTTAAAACATAAAGGCTGGAAGGGGACAGACTCAAACAGCTAAGGCGTGCTAACAATGCAGATTCCTACTGGCTTTGTAGAGATCTGTGCACTTTGTGAAGGAAAATCAAAGTCTTATACTCCAAAGTGGTTACTGACAGCTCAAACTACAGTTTACTTCAGTAAGGATTTCTTCTCACCTAGCCAAGTATTGAATATGTCAATCTTTATAAAGTGTGATGTTTCATGGAATGG
>JADRCC010569428.1:0-18483 GCA_019843855.1 Hylomyscus alleni | reverse complement strand
ACACATGGCATTTACTTACTGATAAGTGGATATTAGCCAAAAAGAAGCTCAGAATATACACAATACAAGTCACAGAACATATGAAAGTCAAGAAGAAGATCACACCAAAGTGTGGATGCTATACTACTATTCAGTAAAAGGAAGAGAATAATCTCTCAGAAGTAGAGGGAGAGAGGGATCTGGGAGGGAGAGGGAAGAGAGGGAAAAAGCGGAGCCAGTTCAGATGTGGGAGGAGATGGAGGAGAAGTACAAAGGGTCAGGAATTTTAAAGTATGCGTGTAGCAGTAGGAGAGGAGGAACTGGGTGTAGCTACTGGGAAGTCCCAGATGCCAAGGATCCAAGAGGTTCCCAGGGCCCAACAGGGAGGACTTCAGTCGACATACCCAACAAAGGAGAGATAGAACCTGTAGAGACCATATCCAGTGGATAGGCACAGACCCCAGCTGAGGGATAGGGTCACCCACTCATCTCCAAATTTTTAATCTGGAATTATTCCTCTCAAAAGGAAATACAGGGACAAAGAGTGGAATAAAAACTGAAGGAAAGGCCATCCAGAGACTGCCCCAGCTAGGGATCCATCCCATAAGCTGACGATAAACCCAGACACTATTGCTAATAGCAAGAACTGCTTAGTGACAGGAGCCCAGTATAGCTGTTCCCTGAGAGGCCCTGCCAGAGCGGGACCAATCCAGATGCAGAAGTACACAGCCAAACATTGGACTGAGCATGGGGACCCCAATGGGGAAGTTAGGGCAAGGACTGTAGGAACTGAAGGAGTTTGCAACCTTATAGGAAGAACAACAATATCAACCAACCAGACTTCCCAAAATTACCAGGGACTAACCCATCAACCAACAAGTACACAGTAGGTACCCATGGCTCTAGCTAGTTACGTAGTGGAGGACTGCCTTATCTGGCATCACTGGGAGGCATCACAGGACCCTTGGTCCTGTGGAGACTTGATGACCCAGGATAGGGGAACACTAGGCCACTGAGGCTAGAGTGGGTCTGCGGGTGGGGGAGCACCCTCATAGAGGCAGGAGGGAGGGAGGAGGGAATAGGGTCTTGTAGAGGGGGAACTGGGAAAGAGGCTAACATTTTAAATGTAAATAAATAAAATGACCAATAAAAAAACACACAGGCACATAACTTAAAAATAATAAAATATCTTAGGAAAGAAACTAGAAACAGAATTAGCTAGATTATTGATAGTTATAAAAGAGATGAGTCCATAGTATTTGAGAAATAAAGACATAAGACATATTTTGCTACAACAAACTAAAAGTAATTAAGCTGCATTTTAATTTTGAAAATAAAATTTTTTGGAGTTATAAAAACTTATTAAATCAAAACTATTCTATCTATCCCTCTCCAAGATCTATCTATCCACTCCTAGAAAGAGCTTTAGAAAAAAAAATAATGGAAGAGAACACTGATGGAATATGTGGGCTGGGAAACCTTGAGTAAAATACAAAATGTATCCATCTAATACAAAATAGAAATAAGTATTTACTTGATCTATGTCTTATACTTGATTTCATAGAAAAGGCCAAAACCAATTAAGTAAATATTCTTTAAATTGAAAGCTGATTTTCATCATATTTTCTATTGTAACAATATCAAATAGATAACTGAAGAATTAGAGGCAATTTTTATTTTAAAAATTATTATAAATTTTAAAATGAATATTGTACATTTCTATGCACTTCAATTTGTATTCTTAGTTATACAACTACAATTTTCTCAGAAATTTACACATAGACACGCAAACACAGAGAACAGACTACTTACATGTTTCAATTACAAACCAAATATGCGACTCCATTTGAAATTAAATTGTCTGAATTTTATGAACTTATTACTTCAGATAGAACTTGGCGGTAAAATTCTGCCTTGATGTCCTTTAAGAGGCTGCAATTAAGCTCAGTAAAACAAATATGCACTTTACCTTCCTGGAAGAGTGAGGAGACACAAAAGATATAAATACAAACTCATCATGACTGTGACATAATTCTCAAGACCTGCAAGTAAGCTCAAACCAGAAGAAGCAAACAAAATAGAGGGGAAAAGTGAGTACCAAGTCTCATCCACGGCCAAGAAGCTCTTCACAAATGGTAGCTGTGGGGAGAGGAGAGAATCAGTTTTCCTCACTGCAGTACACACAGACTACGCTGACCTTACTCTAAGACAGGTCCCATGAAGAGGAGTAGCTGTCAAACCCAAACAAGACTGTATCTTAGGGTAGAGGGATGGCTCAGCAGTTAAGAGCACTGACTGCTCTTCCAGAGGTCCTGAGTTCAATTCCCAGCAACCACATGGTGGCTCATGGCCATCTGTAATGGAATCAGATGCCCTCTTCTGGTGTGTCTGAAGAGAGCAATAGTGTACTCATACATATAAAAAATAAATTTAAAAAGACTGTATTTTAGTACCCTTTTTCTTTTGTTTAAGTTTGTTGGGTAGTAGGATGGGGTGCAGGATCTAGTAGGAGCTGGAAATGGGAAAGAATATGGTAAAATATACTGTATGAAACTCTCAAAGTATAAATCTTTTAAATTAAGAGACTGCAGTTGTATGTTTGCTTCTAATGTGGAAGCTGATCTCGGAAGATTCTAACATGTGGGAGTGAAAACAATTTGGTCTCTTTGAATATTTTTCTCATCACCAATGATCCACATGATCTTCCTAGTATATCTGCTTCAGGATAGCCGGGCACTGTGGTTTGAATGTATTTGCCCTTCTAAAACTAGTATTTTAGAAGTTACATGTACGAAAAAAAAGCAATATGATACTAATGTTTGGGAGGTGTATTGCCTAGGTCAGTGACAATAATTTTGCTGGTTTTGTTTTCCAAAGGATGTATATCATTCTGAATATATGTAACAAGTTGGTGCTGTGTTCAGATGTAAGCGAGGCTCAATAAGGTGTTCTTGTGGTGAAGAAAAGCAATTTCTTCCAATTTTAGACAAAATACAGCCTGTAAAAGAAGCTGGTTCTCTTAACCTTAATAGACTGTGGCAGTTTTAGACCTGGCTTGAATGTTCAATAGAGTAATAAACACCTCCCCAGGCCTGGCTTGAGCTGAGAGCTTCATGATATGTTTCTCTAGAGATGAATTTCAGCCATTGTTACTCAAACTGACTTGGTAAATTGGAATTGGTATCAAAAACAATAAACTAAATTTGACAGTTTTCTCTTTCAGCAGCTAAACAAAAGCTTTCAAAGCATGAGTGTGTTTAATTTTATTAAAAGAAATTTAATGGAGATCTAAACAGCAGCTGTGAAGTCTTTCTAGGTACAAAGACTATCCCAGTTTTAAAGGGACCTGGTGCTCTCATAAAGAACTCAGGTTTCAGGAATATAAGTCTCTCATGGATGATACATACTGAAGCTTTCTCCATCCATCAAGAGGACGTATCATAGCACACAAAATGAGATGACATAACCTCTATCTATGTTTTATTCTTTTCTTCTTAGTTTCAGCTCACCAACAGAGGGCCATAAGGGTGTGCCTTTAACACTCCAGAGTAATTTTGTGGATAAAAATAAAGGAAAGAAATTCTCTTCTACGAAACGTATATCCTCACAAAATGAGGGAAATAAATGAAGATTGTATATGTTGCATAACTTTAATGTATTCCTATGGTACTTCACAAGTTGTTTTTCTTCACCTGTAATTTACTTTGACATCTGTGAAAGACTATCTGAAGCATGACTAGTTGCAATTTTCTAGCTCTCAATAGTGATATAATTAGAGGATTCACAGGCATTGTAGACTTAATTGACATGTAAACAATATGCTTGTGGATGATAAGTACAGGATAATTTACATATCAAAAATCAAACATAAATAAGAAGCTTTTTGCTTCTTAAGTCTTCTGACAGAGCCTTTTTGATGGCTTATTTTTTTCTTATAATTATATTATCAGTGTAGGTTTGGCTCAAAATAAGAATATTTATTTTGTCCTTGGTAAGCATTCAAATGCTAGAGTGATATCATGAAAACTAAATAGAAAGTCAATTTATACAATTTAGAACAAAACCAAGAAAATGAGAAAGAGTTGAATGTTTGCACAAATAGAAAAGTTATTTGCAAAATAAATACTTATTCTGGAGGGGAATGTGGATTCTCCAGTGTCACTTCCTCACAATGTAGTGCGATTCCATGTCAGAAGCCAGGCTGGAGTTGAAATATCCTACGTGGTTAGAGGACATGTACCCTTAGGAATGCCTGTACACATTTTAGCCCTGTTTTTGTCTTTTTCTCTTTTCTTAAATAAACAAATGGAAATAAAAATACTTACACTATTTTTCTCTTCTTAGCTTCTTTCAATAGCTAATTTTCTAGGTAATCCTTGTCAGGAAATCCTATTAACAAAGCATTCAGAACACCTAGTGGTTACCTCAAGAATTGTCTTGATTTGGCTACATATTGCTTAGTTATATCAATATTTCTCAGGCAGGCGAGCATTTTGTGGTCATATTGATGATTGTTGTGTGATTTTTGTATTCAACTCATAAAGGGTTGAAATAGTTACCTTTCTTTGAATATGCTAAAATACTATGACCAAGGCAACTTATTAAAGAAGGTATATAATTTAGCTTATGGCATCCGATGGTTAAAGTCCATGATGGAGGAACAAAGGAACAGATTAGAGTTCACATCTTAACCTACAACCAGAGGCTGAGAATGGGATGAGCCTTTTGAAATCCCAAAGTCTGCACTGATATCATACCTCCTCTAACAAAGTCACACTTTCCAACTCTTCCCAAGCAGTTCCACCAACTGGTGACCAAATCTTCAAATATAGGAGCCTATAGACACTATTCTAGTTCAAACCAGCACACAGAGGGTACTGGGAAGAGACCAAAGAAATGATTTCTCTGATATCTAGCTTGATGAAGCAACAATTGTATTATGGTTGCTTACAGTACCAGTGACTGAAAAACAACCTCATCACTGAAAACCTCACCCCATTGAGGATGATCCTGGTGAAAGCCACTCTCAGCCGCTCTCTCACTGAACGGCTGGGCTCCAGGATGGAATGTCCTCGTCTCAGCAATTATTTAACGCATTTACAACCTTAAGAAGAGACCACACGGATCTTGGAAGTCTCCTGATCGTTCAGATTCCGGCACATTACAAGTCTTTATTGCTCTTTAGGAAGTAGTGTTTCAATTTGGACAAAATAGGTATACAGCAATGACGTTATTATCTGAACTAGGACACGGAACCAAATTCCATCCCAAGAGTGGGTGGGCCTGTCTAATCTGTTCAAAACCAAAATATAATAAAACTTGAGGAAAAAGAACTTCTTACTCTCTGCCTGTTTTTGTTCAAGGATGTAATTCTGCAGACACATAGCCAGTTACTAACATCAGCTCCCCTTGGTCTTTAGTATGATGCTGATTGCAGATGTTGGGCTACTCAGCATCCATTATCATAAACAGATGCCAAATTCTACAGTAAATTGATATCTCTATTTCTCTCTTTTGCTCTATTTCTCTGAATAAGCCTGATGAATATAAACTCTGTTCACATTTGTTCAAAGTTTCATTGTGCCTCTTTTGAATACTACAATATGTGTCTGTCTGACTCCCAATATTATTTCTTGTTGTCTTTAAGTAATACACAATGAGCCCTCTGACCCTTAAGTCAGAGTGTGTGTCTCCTTTACTCAAGATTCTTTGTTGACTCTCCCTCTCATTAAGAGTCAAGGTCACAACAAACGTTTGCAGGACTACTTGACCCAGCCCCTAGTGACCTCTGTCATACTAGGAAGTCTCTCGTTGCTATGGTCCAAACTGACCTGTAGTTGTTCCTTGAGCTAGATAGACATGCCCCTGCCTTAGGAACACTCTTCCATGGATAACTCTAGATTTTACTGTATATTAACTCCTCCATGAGGTCTGTCTTAGTCAGGTTTTCTATTTCTGCACAAAACATCATGACCAAGAAGCAAGTTGGGGAGGAAAGGGTTTATTCAACTTACACTTTCCACACTGCTGTTCATCACCAAAGGAAGTCAGGAGTTGGACTGAAGCAGGTCAGGAAGCAGGAACTGATGCAGAGGCCATGGAGGGATGTTACTGACTGGCTTGCTTCCCCTGGCTTGCTCAGCCTGCTCTCTTATAGAACCCAAGACTTCCAGCCCAGGGATGGCACCACCCACAAGGAGCCCTCCCACTCTTGATCACTAATTGAGAAAATGCCTTACAGCTGAATCTCATAGAGGCATTTCCTCAAGGAAGGCTCCTTTCTCTGTGATAATTCCAGCTTGTGTCAGGTTGACACACAAAACCAGCCAGTACAAGGTCTGCATTAACTATTCAATTTAAAGTTACAGTCTAGTGCTTCATAACTTAACCCTTATAATTTCCCAGCAAATTCTCCCATATGCCAATGCTGTTGTTGCTATACAATATGCAATTGATTTTGTTATAATTATCCATCTTTCAGAAATCTTTTTAACTCAACAATGTGATCTTAGTCTGCTGAATGTTGTGTGCTTGCCAATATTTCCAAAAGTTTTTAAAAATATTTTTGTAAAAGGTCAGAGATGTCTGCACTCCCCACTGTTAGAAGTTATCCCACAAGCCCAAGCAAAACAACCACAACAGAAATACAGAGAGTCTAGCACAGACCCATGGGACCTCCATGATTGCTGCTTTTTTCTGTGAGGCTCTTTGAACTGTACTTAGTAGATTCTGTGGGCCATTTTCTCCTGGTGTTTTCAACTCCTCTGGCTCCTGCTCTTGGGACTCTTTCCTCCGACTGGTTCCCTGGTCCAGCCTTGAGATGAGGGTTTGCGCCTAGTCTTATTGCATCTTATCATTCTGTGCTTGGTTGATATCCCTTGGAGGCCTGCTCTTTTCTGAAAGGAAATAGAGGAGCCGTGAATTTGAGAGGGAAGGTGGGGCAGGGAGGGAGGATGTGCAGGGAGTGGATGTATGAGAGATTAAATAAAAATATTTGGAGGATTATAATATCAACATTTCTTCCTTTCCTTTCCTTCTTCCAAACTCTCCTATATGTGCATTCATGCTCACTTTCAAATTTAAATACTACCTTTTTTCATAAAAGGTTATTCCTAAACGAACAGCTCAGTGTGTATCATGACTTTTATATATGTTTTAGGGTTGATCACTTGGCAGTGGTCAACCAATTGGTGTAGCCTTCCCTGGAGAGAACCACCTCTCCTACTTCCACTTTACTGCCTGTAGTTCTTTGAGGCCTAGGTATCATGGCTTATCCACAACCAGTTTGGCTGTTTAATGTTCAGCTCACATTTGTGCAGTCATGTTTGTGAGGTTTTATAGGTTTAGTTTTTAATATTATTAGAAGACATAATCTCATAGCAAACTCCTTTTGACTTTTACAATCTTTAAGACACTTCTTTTACAATTACCCTCACAGAAGAGAATACACAACCAATAATTTACTAAACCAGCCTAATTTCTAAAGTTATTTGTCCTTCTCTCCATAGATAAATGTAGTCTTTGCCTCTCATCAAGAAAACTATTCTTTGCAACAGATGGAAACACTGAAGAAAAACAATGAATCAAAATACAAAGTTGTGGGGGCCAGTGCCAAGCTATCTCTACAGAACACTATGCCACCTACGTTCAATTTTTTTAAGTTGATATTATTCTTTACTGTTTCTTAATTGACAAGGGAATGAAACATGAAGTGATAAAATACAACTCTTTGTGTTAAAAGATTAAAATGTCTTATGCACCATAGAGTCCAGTAACATTTTGCTTTTTGCTACCTAGTAGTCTGATACACAGACATGTTTAAAATTTAAATAAACATATTTTATGTAATCCATTGTAGAACCTACTGCTATGGGAACATTTTGAAGAGAGCTAACTTTGAAAACATACACTCATACATGCAAGCAAGGGCATGCACATATGCACACACACACACACACACACACACACTAACACACACTAACACAAACAAGAAGAAATGATGACAGGAACTCAGAGATGTGAAGAACATATCAAAACACTTTAAAGCCCCAAATCCTAAGAAATATTTCTTTCTTAATACATTTAGTTCATTTTGTATATAAAACCAAATATATTAAAATTAATATCAAAATTCTTCTTTTAGTTCAGTTTTATTTTATGGTATTTATTACATTTAATTAATGTCTCCAGAAAGTTGTCATTCTAGGGTGAATACATACTCTTCTACAAATATCAACATATTGTTTGTTGTCAAAAATATTAACAAATACAATTCACGCTATGCCATGCTTGTACTGGCAGGTGTGGCTGGCCTGTTCTCATCTCATGGAGAGCTCCAAAATTCCTCCAGCCAGTTCGTTAAGTTCCCAGTGGCAGGTTGCTACCACACCAACCCCACGCTTCAAAATTCTCATGGCCTTTTGGGGTCAACTTCTGGCAAACCCACACTTTGCCACCATACCTTTGTCTCTGTAACACAGTCGAGCCATCACATGAAGGAAAACACCACACAAATTTAGTTCAGAATCAATGGTAACTCAGTCACTGGGTGCAACAACTAGAATCCTAATCTTGTAAGCCATATTAAATCTAAATCCTCTGGTAGAGAATCCTAGCAGATTCAACATCTAAACTGGGGATCACTAGTAGCTACATCTTTCCTCCTGCTGTCCCTGTCTCAAGGTCCAAATCTCTTTCCTGCCTCTCCTCTTCCTCCCTCTGATCCAGCAGACCTGCCTACTCCCCAGTGATTTGTTTCTTTATTCATTAGAGGAAGGTTCAGAAGAAGTCACCGAGTATGTGACTCATTCCTCCTTCTAGACAACCCCTCCTGGGAAAACAGAATTAACATCAAAATACAAACAGCACCAGGGCCCTCCACAATTGTTACCCTCATTTATAAAGTACTATTACTAGGATACTAATTTGTAAACTGAAGTTCCTGGAGCAGAGGAGTCACACCTACATTAAACATTCTACACAACTGATGAACTGACTCCCTAGCTTCCACCAGAAGCAGGCCAATAATGTCATCAGTCTCTGAGGACAGAGACTCTCCCACTATGTAATTACCCAGTTACCTAATGTTACCCATTCATTAGACCCCAAAATAAGTATCCTTATTTATGACTTCCTTTGTGCTTTTACAATAAAAACTTCATGAATCTGTTGTCAGTGGAGCATGGTATTTGGGTAATCTGTTTCTAGATTATTACATGTGTTTGATAACAGAAAAAATATTATCTTTGAATTGAAAGTTGTGATTTTATATCACGATTACTGAACAAAAATGACAAAAGTGAGAGTTTTAACCTATAGTCTTCTATCATTTCTTATTCCAAGTTCTGATCTTATTGCTATCGGCCCTTAGGAAACACCACCTGAAATGCCCACTGCTCTGCTTCTATGACATCTTAAGTATATAACAATCATCGCAGATTCAGAACCTGGTCTCCTTTTCTCTAGGAGAGTCTCAGTCACAATTCCATTGAGTTTCTTACTCATTCACTTGATTCCGATAAGGTTGGTGAGGTAGTGCATGCATACACATAATCACAGCAATTAGCATGAAGACAAGGGAAAATTGTAAAGTTGAGGCCAGTCTGCGCTACATAGCAAGACTGGGATTCTATTTCAAAAACTAAAAAGAAATAATTGTGCTATACATGTGTTCATGAATATATGTGAATATATACCTGAATATATACAAAAATATATGCCTCAATCTCTTAAAAAGCATGCATTGAAAGCGTATGTAAGAGAAGAAATTTAAACGTGGGATTCTGTTGCGGGAAATATTAAAAAAGAACCAGCATGTTCCCTTGCTTGTGCCGGCCATTCTCTGCTGGCGGTTTGGCCAGCCATGCACTGGCAGGCAGTGGCTATCCTGTTTTTATGTTCTGGAGACTCTGAACTCCACCATCTCTTCACCCAACTCACTAGGTTCCCACTGTCAGGTTGTTACCACTCCAGTCCCATGCTTTACAACCCCCATGGCCTCTTATGGTGCATATCAGGCAAACCTGCACTTTGCTGCCCTACCATTCTCTCTGGAATCCAGTCAGAAAATGGTGACTCAGTCTCTGGGTGCAACAACTAAAATGTAGTCTTGTAAGTCATTAAATCTGATTCCTCCGGTGGTGAATCCTGATGGATCCCCCATAATACAGGGAAACTTTAGCAGCTACATCTTGACCTTATCCCTGTTCTAAGCATCTCGCTCTCTTCTCCTCCTTCTCTTCCTCCACCCAACCAGAAAGTCCCTCCCACTAGCCCAGTGATTGGCTCCTTTACTCATTAGGGGATTGGTTCACTAGTCACATAGGTACGTGACTCACTCGTTGTCTGCAACCCCTTCCTGAAGGGCAGAATTAGCTTCAAAATACAAACAGCACTAGGCCCATCCACAACAGGATACTGTTCCTCCTCCTCCTTCTTCCAACTTGTGACCCTTTTTTCTTGCACCCTCGTCTGCCTCATGGAAATAAACTCCTTCTCCCTGGTTCTTCTTCCTGGGACCCCTAGCTGTTCAGCCTTTTAGTAATCAATCTGAGATAATTGGGAAGCATTCTTTACACTACTTTGATACAGGAGACTCTTCAATATTCATGACAACTAGATCTCAGGGCATAGTAGTCAGCATCTGAATCCACAATGTACAAGACCTGCCTCCAACACATATGTAAATGATTGTATTTATAGTTCTGTGACCAAATTAAGTCTGTCATAAATGTAGCTAAGATAATTTCTAAGTCATCCAATCTTGCCTCTATTCTTTTCTAATAATCTTTTCTTCATAGATTATATTTGATTAGATAAGCCATCTTTTTAAAAACTTTCTTTAGCTTACAGTTTGGGAAGCTTTTACATTTGCAAATGGACTCTAGGGCACTGAGGTACAAAGTCTTATCATAATCAATAGTCCTAACAATTTGATTTATTGGGCTATCATTACTTTAAAACTAGATGAAATAAGTTGTTATCATAACAACTGGAACTTAACAGCTTAATGCTCTAAATTTAATTTATACCCCTAGATAATCATATTTCTCCACATTGCTTTAAACTAACTAGAATATAAATAACATGTTTAACTAAAGTATTAAGGAAACAAATTAAATAAAGTTCATTTAAATACAACTGTGCAATTGTATACCCCTAGATATATTTCGTGTGTCTATATGTTTAACATAATGTAAATACATGTTCTATTCCTTCTTTCCCAAATAGCTAGTAGCTTAAAACCTAAAAACCCCAAACATTGTCTGAGTTATCCTATCTCAATTACGTTTTCCTTATGCTTCTCGAGCCGTTTGTTTCCCCAGCATTTGCAGTGCTTTGATTTGTATTCATTTGGTATGTGGAAGCATCTGTGTTTACCTGAGGTCTGTGCTCTCCTGAGAGAGGGGAAATATCATCCTGCTTCCTTCAGTGCTTTCTGCCAGAGACTACAACAGAACTGTAAACATGAAAGTTGAATAGATAGTGAATGGCATGGACCTGCCTTTTGTCAGTTCCTTGATTCAGCAGGGCATGCCACCTTTTCACTGATAGTTAACTGCTTTGATGAAGTACTGACATCCTATGTACATATGCAAATGGGACTGCCTTCAACTTTGGAGTTCAGTATTCACCGTATTAAATGTTAAAATGAGCTCTCTGTAGAGTCTGCCTCTTACTGTCACTTGATTAACTGCCCTATAAAGTTATTTTATAATGCCAGAGAAAGTGCTAAGTATTCAAGACATCAAAAGACTATTCTATGGATTTTATTGCACAGAGGCACTTTGATTTTAAAGGTAGAATGAAATTAACTATGGAGACAGAGAAGCCAGAACACTTTTCCACACACTGGTCTCTCAGAGTTTTCTACTCTCTTTAATTTATCTGTATTACAATATAAAGATCCAGGTTTTTTTTTTTTAAATATTAATTTCTCACATGTACTCAATGCAAGAGAATTGTTAAAGAACATAATACTTATACAGATCCAACAAGTTCATTGCTTTAACAGGCCAATTGGAGCAACAGAAACATGGTTGTCCTGTTCTTTGTTTACAAATAACATTTATACTGAATATTTAACCTTTTATTCTTCAATGTGTTATCCTTATGTGATAGATAGTTGCATGTTAACTTGAGACAAGCTAAAGTCATCTGGGAGAAAGGGAAATCAATTACAAAAAAGCCCCTATGAGATTGGGTTGTAGAGTAGGCCTATTGCAACATTTTCTCTGTCCAATCACATTAGGGCAGTAACAGGTCTGTGACTGGACAGGAATAGGGAGGCAGAGCTACAAGTTTAGGAGTGAGGAGGCCAGAGGTCAGAGAGAGGCAAGGAAAATCAACATGGAGGCAGATGAACTGGAAGACAAACTCGATGCTGCATGGTTTTAAACAGCCACAAGTGGATAAGGTTTTTACAAGGTTAGAATAATTGGGTTAAAACATTATCTTTATCATTTGGCTCTGAAATTATTGTATTGGAATCTTATAAATTGTGATCTTATTGATATATAAACCTGATTGGATAATTAAGCCTTAAGAGTCATGTTTCTACCGGGTAACTAGGCTCTAGATGACTGATTGTGGGGTGTGTGGAGCATTTAATGTAAGCGAGATGATCTTGCTAGCTGGGAGAGGATAGTAGGATCCTGCTGTGACGTGATGATGTGGCTGGTTAGTACTGGTACTAGAACGTGGTCCAATGAGGCAGGAGAGTTTGTAGGGTGATCATTATTAATATTTCCCACAACATAGGCCTGTCAGGAATTTTCTTAATTAACGATGCTTGGTGGAAAGCCAATCCCATTGTGGATAATGACATCTCTGGGCTTCTGAGTCCTAGATTCTATATGTCTAGATCCCTGTCCCAAATGAGTTTCTGTCCTGACTTCCTTCGATTATGAGCATCAATATCGACATGTAAGGCAAATAATCTCCCTGTGAAGTAGATTTTTGTGGTGATTTTTCATCACAGCAATAGAAACCCTAAGTAAGAGACTTCATATCCTAATTCTAAGGTAACATTTTCCTGGATAGTTTCTCATAGGTTTTCTACAGCCTACCTTAGGCCTTAAGTTGTCACATCAATGATTTGCTCCCCATATTGTCACAAACATATTTACTAGTCTCAGAGTACTCAGTTAAGCCAACAGCCTCTTCAGGCTCTCTGAAATCCTATTTGTACATCTTCAGCATTCATCCTCTATTCTTGGAGTATTCTTTTCAATTTACTTTGAAAACATTTATTAAGCTCTTGCTATTTGTGGAAAAATTTTACATACTTGGTATATTTGCTTTATTGATACAGCATTCTTTTTCAATCTCTTTGCCTTTTTTCCATATATAACCCAAAATATTTCTGAGCTTTTATCTATCTGAAGCTGTTCATTCCTTTGCCCCACATTCCATAGACTTTGATTTGTTCATCAGTTATAGCCTCTGCTATAAGATTATCTCTGTTAAATGCTTTGATAATCTTAGATGTGATACTAATGTCCAAATTTCCTGAAGTGATGTTATTTACTATGCAAAACAAGACATCTTTGTGCTGAGACATTTTACATGTTTTTAGTGTGAGTGCATATGTATACATGTTTGTGTGTATTCAGGTGGATGTGTAAGCCCCGAACTAAAGTAAGGTATCTTCCTCAATTTCTTTGCACTTTATTGAGGCAGAATCTATCACTGAACTTAGTGGTCTCTGATTCTAGTTAGTCTTATTATCCAGATTGCCCTTGGGATACTAAGTCTCTGCCTCCTGAGTTTTAGTGTTACAGAGAGCCTTCATGTCCTCCTGGTTTTGCATGTATTTTAAGGATCTGGACATCTGTCCTTAAACTTACATGGCAAGCAATTTTCCTACCTGACCATTTCTTCAGCCATTATTCTATGAAAATTCTCTCTATAAAAATTACATACCAACTAATTTCCAGAATAGATTAAGTCAATCCATGCTAAAATAAGAATACTAGTACTGTTCGGAAAAAAAGACTTCTCTGAGAAGACACATGAGGAACTTTCTGGACTGAGGTAATTTTCTGCATCTGGCTTTCTATTATACTGGTTTGTGCTTATGTTTAAAGTAACTGCCTATAAATGTTTACATTTTTTTGTCTGCTCTATTCCCTTAATCCTTTTAGCATCAGGAGAATCTACCCTTATCCAACTTGTAATTGCAAAGATTTATTTATTTCTTTTTGCTGTTTGGGAAAAAAATCCTTTCTCTATTCATACTTTTAGTTGTTGAATGCTTTCTTCTGTTTTATTTACAAATGTTTCATTTAATTTCAGATTCTTTGCCACATCTTCAGTGTTAGGTGTGGATTCCACTTAAAGGAAATCAGTCTTAATTTTAAAAAGTGTTTAGTGGGGCTGGTGAGATGGCTCAGTGGTTAAGAGTACTGACTGCTCTTCCAAAGGTCCTGAGTTCAAATCCCAGCAACCACATGGTGCCTCACAACCACCCCTAATGAGATCTGATACCCTCTTCTGGTGTGTCTGAAGACAGCTACAGTGTACTTACATATAACAATAAATAAATCTAAAAAAAAAAAAAAAAAGTGGTTAGTGACTGCTGTAACATTCATGCCATTATTCCACCAGTATATCTTGCAGGCATGTCTCTGTTGCAAGTTCTAGGGTTCAAAGGTATATAAGACTGATGCTTCTTCTTCTTTGGTACCATACAAAATACCTTCCACCACCATGAAATTTTGTCAGTAGGCATGGAGATTCTAGTAGGACACCCATTCAACTACTCCTTGTATAATGAAGTAAGCTTTGTCCTCAGCAATAGGGCCTTACCCTATTGTTCATGTTGTGGAGGCTAATCAATAGTATTGGCAATAGTCTGTGTTGTTTGGGGGAGGACATTCTACAGGACTTCTTTGTTCAACAACTCAACAAAATATAACCCATTCCTCACACTATGATATATAGTTGGAGTATTATCTGTTATATGAACTCCACCTAAATCCTTTTATACATGTATAGAGTCCACAATACTGGGTTTACATGTGGATTTTCAAAAGGACTTTAGTGTTTGTTGTCCCTCCCATCTCCCTCTTATTCCTTCCATCTCTCCATCCTGTCTCCTATTTCCTCTTCATTTAATCCTACTCCAGTTTCCTCTTTATCTCTTTATAGTTATATTCTATTTCCCCTTCCTTGGAAGTTACCCTTCTTCCTTCTGGTCCTTGTCATTATTAGGACTGAAACACACATATCTAAAAGCTGAAAAACTAACATTCACATTATAAAGGAAAACATGCAAAGAAAACATGCCATATGTGTCTTTTTTTTTAAACTATAATTGTAGCTCAATTCATTTACCTGCAAATAAATTTTATTTTCCCCAACACTTAAAGACTATTCTGTTGTATAAATGTTTCAGATTTTCATTACCTACTCATATATTGATGAACATCTAGGCTATTGCCTAATTCTGACTATTATGAATAGAGCAGCTATGGACATGAATGGTAAGCAAAACCAGTTAGGATTGGGATGTGAATCCAATCAAATTATCAGTATGTGGCTTTTTCTTGTGAATCCCAGAATGCATCTGAGACCATCCTGGGTGGTTTATACCTACTTAGAAGTTTTACTGAACTCAGTATTTTTCCTTAACACCATTTATCTAAATGTACTTGCTGAAAACCTAATATTTAGTATGGTAGTATGTTTTAACTCCAGCAAAGAAGGCACATAAAGCTTATACTAAAGCACACAGAATCCTCTTAAAATTTTGAATAATTTTCATCTTTCACTGGAGCAGAGAAAATTGGGGATGGACATGAATTTTTGAAGGAATAACAGAAAAATTCAGTTAAAGTAACTAGTGAGAAAAGCAAAATATATATGTATTTTTGCTAATATACTGAAATCACAGGATTAGAAAGCCAGTGTACTGTGGTATGAAGCTGTCACAAGGAAAAGGGAACTTAAACTTCTAACTTTTACAAAGGAGTCCAATAAGTGAATAGCGTCTATGAAAATGAAAGAGTACAAATCCTAATAGCTGCATCTAAAACAAAACACACTTTGAAAGCCCACAGCTGTTTACCCTCCTTTGTTGTGAATCTTACTCACACAGAATGTTTAAGAGGTTCTTCTCTCTGATTTAGTCTGTTGTGCTTCCTTAGATGTAATAAGAGATACATTTACTTTAAGTTGAAAATGGCCTTGGGGATCTATTCGCCACATTCTGTGTTTCAGAAATAGAGATGTAGAGAAGCTGATCTTTTTAAAGTAAACACCATAGACTTAAAACAATGTGGTTTTTGTTCCCTCCATATATTTAATAAAGAGCTCTCCTCACTACTGTCTCTCGGGGACCTAGGCTGGTGGGGATTTAATCCTTGAACCAGGAAGTTGAATAGTGCATTGCCTTAACAGCCTGTGTTCAAATACCAGTTCTGTTCTTATTTTTCCTTTGCCAAAACAAAGGCAAAGTTTGCTTCTCCCATATTTATAAAAAGTCCTATGGACCTGTAAGTCAGGGAACAATCAGGTTGCTTGTACTCATATTTAAACATGAAATCAAGTCTATCCCAAATCAGCTTTTTCTTATCCTAAAAATCCTTCACTTTATTAACAGATTGCAGACTTCTTCCTTTTTGTATACAAATTATGAGAACAAAAGGTCATTTGCTAATATATCAAAATTTTAAGATTTTGATGTGTTGATAGCTAAAATCATAAGAATTTCAGTTATGGCAATACCTAAGGAGCTCATTTTAATTTTAAAATTTTGTATACATGTATATACAGTGTGGATACATTCACAAAGGTCAGAGGACATCTGGTGTCTTCTTTGCACTCTGGTTCATTCCTTTAAGAGAACTCTACCATGTCTTTTGGTTGGGCTGGCTAACCAGAGAGCCTCAGTGATGCCCTAGTCTCTTAAGCTCTAGTTTTTCTTAGAATATTATAAATCTCTACTTTTAGTTTGCCAAAAGATAAATCAATATTTTCCCATCATCAGTGAAGATTCAGCAAAGAAAATTTAAGTGAAATGGAATAAACCATGCACTTTTGGTTCTGATTCTCTTAAGATGTTCATTCACTACATACTAGATTACAGATGAAATACATGAACAAGCCTCTTCAATCTCAAGATGACAAATTTGTATGGGAAATCTGCACATTGAAATGAATTTCAATACATGGTTAATTATAAAGCTATTGATAGAGTTGGAGACAATGTGTAGAATTTTGGATTATGGATGACCTTAACAGAGACAAACTAAAGATGATATCTGAACTAAACAGACCTGACAGTGGTACAGAAACCCTGAGCTAAGGTACTAGTGTGAGGCTGAAATTACTTGGAGGTGACTAAATGCCATGGTTCATACTGGAGTTTTACTTTCAAGAGGATAAAATATATGAAATTACACTACTTACCCTTAAGACATGGTATAGTATGAAGTATAGCTCAGACAGGCAGGTGTTGCAAATACCTCTTGAACAGTTCTAGGACCACCTTCAACAATGCATTCATTTAGCTCTCTATTTCATTTCAGTTTTCTATACCCAAATCTTATGTTTTCATTCTTGCATATGGATGAATGCAGGTGTCAAGACCTTGAGATGTCTTTAACTGAACTTGAGATTAAAAGATAAAATGTAGGCTGGTTGCCCCATGTGCTTAAGGATGCTTCTCTGGCCAGCATTCTTCTTCCCTCTTTTGTTTATAAGCAGGAACCTCCATGTAGGCTTTAAGTGGATTCTGGGAATCTCATGTTTGCATGCCAGCCCACACATTTTTTCATTGATTATCACAAGCAAGTAGTTTTGATACTCATACTTAAATTGTAAAAGAAATGTGAAGAAGAGGTCTTTGCTAATAGTGAGTTTGGTCTGTACATTTTAGCCATACATGTCTTTATGCCAAACCCATTCTTTCTATTCAGACTACCTGCCCAGCTTAATACCTGTGCTGTGGAGTCTGAGAAATACTGCAAAGGTTTACTTGTTCCTAGGGAAATGCAATTTTTTTCCTGAGGTCAATTTTAATTATTAAAACCATTTTTAATGGCAATTATACTTAACCACAAGCCTATGTAAAATTAATAATGGAAAGTTACTGAGTGTACCCTATGATCCCTCTTTGGTAGGTTTAGTTATTTTTCAAATTTAACTGAAAATGCTATAATGTATACACTTCGGAGGCTAGACAGTGAATGCACTATACATTAAGCTGTATCACATCAACTAAAGGCTTAACTGTTGAAGCCATGAATCTTTTCAGGTATGTACGAATTCTTCCCTGCAATTATCCTGTAGGTATATGAAGTGCTCACAATCATTTTAAGAATGCAGTAATCTATTTTAACTTACTGTTTTTGTTTTAAATACTATTAAGGTTCAAAAACAGTGAAAACATCCTTTCATCAAAACCTCTGGAAGTTTATTTTTTCTATTTTTCCACCATTGGTGGTATTCCAAGAGTGAGACTAGGGACTAGAATATTCAGTAGCTACCTTTTCATGACAA
>JADRCC010569427.1:0-10340 GCA_019843855.1 Hylomyscus alleni | reverse complement strand
CCTATCTTTCCCGGATGTTTCTGGAGTGCCCACATCCCAGGCAATGGCCTGACCTGGTTCCTCGTGAGCACTACAGTTCTTGTCTCGCTCCATCTGTTCATAGCACTGACCTGAGGACATTTCCCAGGGCTTGTAGCCAATCGAGAAGTAGTTTGAGTTTTCTTCTGGCCCATGTTGGTCTGCACCAATGAAGGGTGGTGCTTAAGAGTCAGAGTCAGAGGGAAGACAGACATGGGCTGTGTCTCCTCAGTCGCTTCTGTATCTATCATCTGTCACTATCAATGTCCAGTGGGCAGTGGCCAGGATTTAAAGTCCAGCACAGGATTCAGTTAGTGTGTCATATCCTCTCTTCCTTCTCTCTATCTGTGGTTGTCTTCCCTGTCTAGTCTCAGCCTTCTGCCAGTTAGCCCCTCTCGCCCTCCCTTCCCTCCACAACTCATGGCTTCCTTTTCTCTCCTCCCCTTCTTCTCCCTTTTACTCTCTTCTCTTTTTCTTCTCTCCTCTCTAAATGGTGCCTGTAATTCTGTAGCTTCTTTTTTTCATGTCACTGATAGGACTCAAAGATAATCTCATCTCAAAGATGGTATGCGTGCGTGCGTGCGTGCATGCGTGTGTGTGCGTGCGTGTGTGTGCGCGTGCGTGTGTGTGTGTGTGTGTGCGCGCGTGCGTGCGTGCATGCGTGTGTGCATGCGTGTGTGCACATGTGCGCGTGCACGTGTGCGCGTGCGTGCGTGCGTGCGTGTGTGTGTGTGTGTGTGTGTGTGTGTGTGCGCGTGTGTGTGTGTGCATGTGTGTGTGTGTGTTTGTGTGTGTGTGTGCGTGTGTGCATGAGCACATTTGTGCATGTGAGTATGGAATGCAGATGCAGGCGCCATGGTGTGCATGTGGAGGTCAGAGAACAGTTTCTGCCTTGTTGAGACAGAGTCTCTTCCTTTTTGATGCTGTGTATGCCAAGCTAGCTGGCCTATAAGCTTTGTTTTTCCATAAGAACACTGGGACGCCAGGCATGCAGTATCAGGGCCTCCATCATGCTTGCCCGGCACGTGCTTTACGTCCTGAGAAACCTGGCTGGCTCCTTAGTCTCATATTTTGACCCAATCAGGCTTTACTACTTTACTTTTTATGTCAGTGTGTCAAGACCATAAAATATGTGCAGTCTGTGTCCCATTACTATAACAAAATACCCAAGTCTGGGTCATTTACAAAGGAAAAGTCTCGTTGAGCCCACAGATTTGGAGGCAAAGAGTCCAAATAGTGTGTCTGGGGCTCTGGCAAGGGGCCCCTGCTGCATCTTTATTCCCCGCCCCCTTTCTCCCATTACCAGACCCAACCTAGACCTGACCCATCTCTCCTCCATCTGTCCATGAGCAAGGCTGCTAGTTCCCAGCAGAGCTGGGAGGTGTCCCCCTCCCCCACCATCCTGGAGATCTACAACACTCTGAGCCTTCCTGTGAAATGTCCCCAGACACTGGCCGCATTACAGTGACATTTGTTCCAGAGCTTTGTTCTTACTTTTGAGCCCCATTTCTTTCTCCTGGATTGTTACAATGCTCTCTAAGGGTTTGTCTTCTGAAGAACAAAGTGGCTGCTGAGCGCTGGGAAGACAGACAGAGCCTCCTGGCTCCCTCCAGCCTCTTCCTCCCTGGGGCTGGGCAGCCACTCCTGTTCCATCTGCAGCCCACTGACTTGATCCTAACTCATCACCTGAAGGCCTTTGATCGTCAGTGATGCTGGCCTTGTGGAAAATGGGGTTCAGAGGACCGTGGTCCTTCATTTTGGGATTCTCTTCTACAGCAGGTAAACAGCTCCAGCTAATTTAATTTACCTGCTAATGCTACATGTGGATTTACTGAGCAGAGAAGTGTAGCTGAGCTGTGGACACTGACTGCATACAGTTCAATGAGAACTGGCCTCCTCGAGGGAGCAATAAGTGTCAAACTGCTCAACATTGATCCTCCACGAAGGAATATTGCTTAAGAGAGAAGGAAATACTTTCAGTGGCTATCTGCTTGGTCTGACTTTAGATCTAAGAAGGAATACTGAGTTGGTAGCTCCCTGTCCCTACGGTGGGAGGCAGAGGCATGGCAGGAATGGGGACATTTCTGGGTTGGATGTCCATTCTCAAAGTTCTCAGGTTTTCCTTAGTAGCTCCAAAACCCCTCAGAGATGAAGAAAGGATGCTTAAGGGGCGAGTGGCTTCCTGCAATAGTGCTGACGCCACAGAGCCCCTTTACCTGGCCCATGGCTCGTTCCTCACCCACTGCTCTCCAACCCTGTCTGTTGGTTCTCTGAAAACACCCCAGTAGTGTCCTGTGTTGGACCTGTGCATGTCCTTTCTCCTGTTGCTCGCACGGGCACGGGTGGTGATATAGAATGGTCTTATTTATGTTTTGTCAGGACTAGAGTGTGAGCTTCCTGAAGGCAGAGATGATGTCTATCTCCTGTCCTCTTTGGCAGTCCATTGCCTGGTCCCCTTCATGATGCCACAAGTGTCAAAGGTTCCAGCATGGTGGATGGAGTGCCCATGGTAATAGAAAACATGAGAATCCTTATAAAACTGTCATGTACAGAAGCTTGCGGAGCAGCCCCTGTCCTCCTCTCACATGATTTGCCCTGGAAGTAGGATTGTCCGCTCTCTGTCACCAAGAAGCCAGGGCTTTCAGCAGACTTTGGTACCCTTTCCTTCCAGATACTCCCCAGTCTGTGGGGCACTGGTGTGTTTTCTACAGCTGTAACTAAGCGCTAGATGCTGGGCGTTTGTCAAGGAAAGAGGTTGATTAACCTCGTGGATTTGGGGCTCAGAAGACTAAACAGTCAGATGCAAGGGCTCAGTTTTTCAGACACCCCAGAAATTCACATAGAGTGCCGGGCCAGGAGCCTCTCTCTGATTTTGAAGGAAAGGAGGCCAGGACTCTGTCCTCGGGGATGTTCGGCATGGTCTCCTCATCTCCTGAGCTCCATGGATGGCAGAAAAGATTTCTGCAAAGTCCAGGTTCCCAGTGATTATCGCAGTCTAGAACAGTGGTGACTCTTGCCCTTCACCCCAGAGCACTGTCTGCTACAGGAAGAGCCTCACGGTAGCCAGAGGCTTAGTCTTACATCATAAGTACCATGCCATAAGACATGGTAGTAGAGGCTTGAAATCTTGGCAGTGGGGAGGTTGAGGCGGGAGAATCACTGTGAGTCTGAGATTTCCCTAGGCAACACAGAATGACTGTCTCAAAAACAAACAAACAAACACCTGTCTACCGCATTAACCAGAGGAAAAATAGCCAGTTTTATTAATACTTTTAAAATAAGTTGGTTTGCTCATACTGCCTTCCTCAGTCCCACCATCTCCAGTCCTGGGCATCTCCAGTCTTGAAAGGGGGTGAAGAACAGAGGACATGTGTGGTTAGGGTTCACACTGACCACACCCCAAGGAGCTGTTTCTGAGGAGAACCCTCATGTAGTCGCTGTCTCGTCTAGAGAAACTTTTATTCCTGATCCCATGAATTAGACACCAAGAAATGTATGGTATGAAGTCATTTGGGCTGATTTAATCTAAACTTCCTGTGTGCTCCAGGCACAGGTTTCAAGGTTGAAGAAGGGACAAGGTGTAACCCAGCCCCACTCTGGGCTCCTGGCTTCTGTCTATACCTATCTGCCTCAGGTGGGCTGCCCATCCCTTCCTGAGGGGCCAGAAGGCTCTAGAGAGCTCTTATCCTAGAAAATCCTTACAGGTGGAGCTCAGGGAAGTCAGCTGGTTCTGATGTCATCATCTGAGGGATGATGAGGGATTCAGTAGAGAGGCAGTTTCTTCATGTTTACCTCAGAATAACAGTGTCGATACAATCGATGTGAGGATTAAATGACCACTGCCCTCCACTGAAAAGCCAGTAGTGTATAGCAAATACCCAGGCAGCGTGTGCATTCTCTCTCACTCTGTCTCTCTCAATGTCTCCCCGTCTCCGTCTGCCTCTCCCTCTCTCTCTAAACTGCCCTGAAATATGATCCTTAAAGTATAGACACACGGGTCATGGAGGTCATGCCTGACTGTCTCACAGCCGAAAGACAGATGTCCAGAAGCCTCGAGCCTCATCTTCTCAGTCTGTGTCTTCTGATCCAGTATGGTTAGTGCTCTAGACTCAGCCTGACTCCTGTATTCTCACACGGGCTCTGGAGGACCCGACACTCTTAGCCATGTATACATGTCCTCAAAGAGACTGGACACCGGCTGCTTCTTCATAGCACTCCCTGCGTTGATCCCTTACATCCTTTCTTGGGCCATGGAAAGTCCCATTTTCAACCCAGTAAATGCATCTTAGCATCATGCCATAACATTGCATACTCTCTCCACTGCCACATAAACCATGAACAGAACTTGTATTCGGGGCCAGGCAGATGGACTCTCCATCAGATCCAATGTGAGATTCTCATGTTCATTCAGGACTTTGGAACCCAGGCATTGGAAAGAGAGAGAATGAGGGGGTCAGTGCCTGGCTTCGCTGGGAAGTGGCTGTCTTTGCTTTGCCCAGACTCTATGGCAGAACTAAATACATGCGGCTAGCAAGGAGCAGGCGAGCCTGGACAAAGGATGCCTAAGAAGAGACTTCAGAGAGCTGTGAGATCCTGGCTTCTCTTTACTCATTTATCCAAGTCCCTTGTTTTCCATTTCTCAAGAAGAAACTTGAGAGATGTGGAAGGCGATATCTTGGAAGTAGTGGAAGGAGACTGGACACAGGCTGTGGATGGGGGTGTGGCAGTTGACAGCTGTCTCTCCTGCATCATGAATGTGGATACTGACCATTTTTTAATTTGGCCACTTATTGTCTCCTTGTGTCTGTAAGGATGATGAAGCAGTAAGGGTTCTTTTGTTCATGTGACCTCCCTTGTACCCAAGCCTCCACTTCTGACCACCCATACTTGCACCATTCTCTCCTCCTGAATTTTATGTAAGCATAGATAAAAGATGGTTCTATAGCACAAGCTTGTGCTGGGTGCACAGCCACACCCTACAGGGCACTGCTTATCTGTGACTGGTGCTTTACTCTGTACCACGTGGGCATGGCTGGTTAACCAGCCACAGACCTACCTCTTTGGCCTCACATATCTCTTTGTTATCCCCATGGAAATGGAAGTGCCTCCTTAAGACACAGATTCCATATTGAATGAAGTCATCTACCCACCAGCATTCAGGGCTGCGGTGACCCAGCTAGTTCTGGAAGCACATACTGGGCTTGGGATAGCTGTTATATGTTCTAGCTTCTCCAGACTCTTGGAACAAAGTAAGATCCACTGCGTGGGGTCAGTAGCCTGTGACCTGCAGATCACATGCCTTTCTCCACAAGTCCTCATGTGTCACCATAGAGCCTGGCACTGTCTGTACAAGCTCTCTTGGTATCACAAAGCAGAATTCACTGGAGTCTGGAGACTGGCATGCTTGTGTGGCAGACACAGGCTCTGGGAATCCTTCTTATCTGTCTCCATGGTGAATGGGTGGTTTTCCTCCTTGGGACCCTCTCCTCTCAGCCCCCAGCCCAGTGTCATGGGCCCTGTAGCACACTTCACTTCCGTCTAGCCACATTTTTGCTCTGAGTTGAAATTCTCCAAAAGGCCTTCCAGCTGTGCTTTGTGCTGTGTTCCTTGTCTCAACCTTTGCTAAAGGTAAGGCTACCTCAGGTCCCTGCCACCTATACCCCAGAGTCTCTAGGAACTCACTCCCTTATCTTCCTATACTTTATTCAAATCCTCAGTCATTCATACACTTGCATCTCTACAAATGTGTGCCTGTGCTTGTATGTGTAAATATTTGTGCTTGCATTGCATAATTGTGTGCATAATCACTCATGTGTATACATATAAGTATGTGTTAGTTCATGCCTGTGTGAGGCTTGGTGGACAGGCAGGCATTTGAGTGGATGTGCTAGATGTGTAGGTTGGATACCTACACTGTAATTTTCCAAGTCTCCTCAACTTTCCCCTTCCCCACTGGGGTGGGTCTCAGGAACTGTCCCATGTCCTGCTTCATACTGGTCTTCTATCTGCTTTGCCCTCACTCTTCTAACTCATAATCTCACCTGTGTTTACTCCAAGTGTTTTGAACTCCAAACATCCTAAAATTAGGGCATGTGTTAGTTAGTGGTGAGTTATGAGCTCATATTACATTTGTAGCAAGTTCCAGTCATACTTAAACTTGGATGTAGTGTTCACAGGATATCCATCTTATCCTCCAAGGGCAAGCAGGATGCGAGATACAAAGATGTCAGACAGCATCTTCAATTGCTTCTTTCGCTAATGTGGCACTGGTAGCCTGTACATCAGCATCATGACCTTGCCCCGACTAGCTTCACTACTCCTGTTAGCTCTGGGGGAAAGTTATGGCATTGTAATTATAGTTGTCCAAGAGTCTTGTCTTTTTCTGCTTTTATTAATTCCTCATCCCCAGTTAGAACCGAGCCTGGACTTAAAAAAAAAGCAAAACAAAACAAAAAACACCTCCAATTATATTCTCTTGGGTTTGCAAAATGAAGTTCTCATCAAGATGAATTAAGATTGAGCTAGAAGATAAAATAAAAACAAGAACTTTTTTCCCCTCCAAAGGAAAGGCCCTAACTTTGCAGCCAGCTTCTAGGTTCAACACTCCAGTAGAGAAGACTCCTGTGAGCGTAACCCCAGCATCCTGCATCGTGGAAGTGGGAGATTTGTGTCTGAAATGCAGCATGTATTTATGCCATCTGTCTGGGTGGTGTTGGCCATTATCATGGTCATATGATAATGCCATTTCTGAACCCTGTCCTCAGTTCCATCTTCCATCCTTGGCCATATACGACCCTATGAAGTGAGGGTCCCATGTATAGAAGCTCCCCCTTTCCTGGCAGGGTGGCTCTTTGTAACCCAGAAGACCGCTGGGGCATCCTGCCTCTTCATCTCATTGTATAGGTGTAAGCCTACCTATGAGGCTGTTTTTTCTTGCTTACCCTTGGCTTATCCGAACCACTGACCTTGACTGGCCTTATGTGCATACCTGGGTCCCTCCCATGCTGCCTTCTCCTCTCTAGGTTGTAGCCTTTGTTTTGGGGTCACATCGTGGTTACAAGTCTTTGGGCAGGCTGTCTCCCCCTCTTCAGAGTCAGCTTGCCTCCAAGAAGTGTCCTTGAGAAGGCACCAGGATCCCAGCTAGGGGCTGTGCCGGCATGCCACATGTCCCAGGGCAGCTCAACCTCACCTGGTTCCAGCTTGCTGAAGAGCACCCTCTGGCCTATCAGCTTGCCAGAGTCCCAAGAGGTAGGCAAAGAGTTTCCTATGCCGCGTCCCCATGCTGCACTGACCTTTCAGTTTCCTATGCCTCGTCCCCGTGCTGCACTGACCTTTCTTCAGGTTTAGCAAGCTTTGCTTCAGATGCTTGCATTCTTCCTTTAAGTAGCTTCAGGATGGTCTCCCCCCCTGTAGCTTGTGTTCCTAACCAAACCTTGCTCCAGCTAGAAAGATAGATCTAACAAGGAACACCCGGCCAAGGTGCTGCTCAGTTGAAAGCAGCTGCCGGTCTCAAGAAACCCTCACTGTGGGCCAGCCCTGGCCTCTGTAGCCAGCGCTGTCCCCCAATCCCCTCCTAGTTCTCATTGGCTGCCTCTGGACACCTCACAGTATACCTTCATTTTCCAGGGTCCTTATGTGCTTAGCTCCATCTCCCTGGAACACTTCTCCTCCAATCCCTTTGACAGGCTGGCCTCTGCTTTCCTATGAAGCCTCCTTTGGAAGCCATAGTTTGACCAAGACTGAGGGAGGCTCCCGGCTGGTCTCTGAAGTCCCCAGCCTACCTGTGCATCCCACCCACACCATCTCTTGGCTGTTCTGCTGTTCTGCTCTTACACTTGACCACCCAGGAGGCACTCTGTTTATTTTCTTGAATCCTTGTTTCAGAAATCCTAATTCAGCTGTGTAGAACATTGTCTCTCCCTCCCTTCTCTTCCTCTTCAGCGCCTTCTCTGGCTCTTCTGTTTCTTCAAATTCCCCTTTCTCTTCTCCACAGCCTCCTCCTCTTCCTCTAATTCCTTCCCTTTCTTTTGTTCCAATTCCTCCTGATCTTTTTCTTCCAATCCCCCTTCTTCCTCTTTTCTCTCTTTCCTCCTCCTCCTCCTCCTCCTCCTCCTCCTCCATCATCATCATGACCATTACTACCTCCACTGTCCCCACCACCATGCTACCTCCTACTGGTCCTTTTGGTAAAGACTGCAGAACTCAGGGTATTTATTGACTCTTAACTTTCCTGGGACTCAGGAGGGGAGGGGCCAGATTCTTTTTTATAACAATTAATTATTTTGTAAAGTGCTCCTAAGGTTTGTGGGGGAGAAAATCAGACTACTGTTGGTTTTGTTTAGTTGATCCAAATTAATGCGATTCCTCAACTTTCTTTTTTCTTTATTTGGTCTACCTCATTAGCATAAACATCGAATCTCCAAGGGAGATGTTATAGTCCTGCTTTTACATATTTTAGCTATAGTCTAAGCCAAGAGAACACAAAAGATTGGCTCTAGAGGTGAGGCTGGGAGTGGGGGGCGCGGCTATGCTGAGTCTGGTCTGACTGTCAGTCATCACTTGATGGAGAGGGGTAGCTTTACTCATTGGAAAAGGGCAGGGCTCCCATTCTACAGATGCCTGTGCATTCTCTGTAATCTCTTAACTGTTTCTGCCCCTCTTGTTCTACTATTCCATAAATATTTCCTTAATTAGACAAAGAGGGAGGACAGATAATTCGTGTCAGGGGAAACAAATCTGTTAAATATGGAGAACATGGATCATTTTCTTCAGTATTTAAAACTTGCAAACTTACATAGACCTCAGCTGCCATTTTGGGTTTGCTGAATTACAACAAATTTTAAAAAGGAAAACTCTGGAAACCAGAAGTTCCAATAATGCTGGTGGCGTTCTGAGTGGTTGACGTCCCTGCAGAAGACATCTTGTCAATACCCATCCTGAGTAATAACACGCTAAACTCATTGACCCAGTAATTCTGCTTCTGACGATCTATTTTAAGGAATTTATCCAAAGTATGAAAAAAGCTATATGCGTGAAAAATGTTCATTATAGCATCATTTAAAATGTCAAAAAATTAGAATGGGAGTTGAGCTAAGTGTGAGGCACTGGGGTATTGCACAGAACCAGCTCCCCTTGATGGACAGTTACGCAGTCAGTTAAAATGATGGTTTCAGGAGTGTTCACAGGAACAAAAGAAGCAGGCAGAGACCAGAGGAGCATGGTCGTGTATATCTAAGGTAGGCACATCGTGGTAAATCAAAGAAGAAAGGTAGAGATGGTTATAAAGGGGCAGTACAACTGTGGGGTCGTCTTTCTTCTTTGAGACTGTGGTCCAGGCTCACCTTGAACTTGTGACTCTCTTGCCTCAGCCTCTTGAGTATTAGGATTACAGGTGTCTATGGTCAAAGCATACTGTCTCCTCCACCTATTTTATGATAGAGCATTACTCCAATAATAATAATAGTTCAGGATTAGGAAAAAATCAGCCCTTGCCAGCATAACTCAGGAAGCTCAAACCTCATGTTCTATTCTCAGAAAGGCTTCTGTGAAGTGCAGAGATGGCAGTAAACTAACACAGTGACCGTTGTCCCTGGCACCCCACAGAAAAGGATAATTTTCTTCCTTTCCCTGAAACAAATCTTGACTAACTTTGATAGTTCAGCAATTAGAACTTTGGCATACAATCTTTCTTCTTCAACTCCTATAATTAGTGGTCTCCAATTATATGAATCAATTTCAATTTCTATAAATCAGATGATTTAGAGAGAAGGCTGTTCAATTTCCTTTTCAACTGTATGGTCTCAGCAGCAATAAAACTCTCAGCTTAAAATATCAGGATGCAACTTGCTCCAGAAATATTACCCAGCTTATGTGGGGTTGTCTGCAGGCAGCCATGACACTTCCTAGGTTCTTGCTATCATCACTTCCACGTTTGAACCTTCCCCTAGTCTTATTCTAGGGTCCCTAGAAAGTCCTTTCCAGGCTGGGTGACCAAACCCAGGGCTGTGAACCCTGGGGCTTTGCTCATACGCGATAGCCAACGGTTCTGTCACTGAGCTATGCCGCACCCTCACACCCAGCCCTAATGCCCGACTTTGCTTTAAACATGGACACTGATCATGCCGGTGGCCTTCTGAGGTTTCACAGAAACATGGAGTTCATGCTACTTGGCTACCTCATAGGGGCACTAATTACTTAATTATTCTTGAATTGGTTCTTGATTCTCCACAGGAATTTGGACTTGTATTTTTCTTTTGTGCCCCAGGTCCTTGAATGTGTGAGATTTTGATGTCTCTGAATTACACAGAGAACAAACTGTATTA
>JADRCC010569424.1:10982-21485 GCA_019843855.1 Hylomyscus alleni | reverse complement strand
TAGCTTAATGTAAATTCTTTATATGTTCACAACTTTCATAAAAATGTAATCGTCATCAAATAATAATAGCAACAAGCTCAGTTGCTTGTTGCTATAAAACCGAACAGTTTATAGCCCAGGCATAATTAAGTTTCCTGGTCTCTCTTTTAAAAATTGAGTCTGTTAACATACTGAGCTATTATGATTATGTCTAGACTTCCCGGGTTCTCTTGGTGGCATGACTTAGAAAGGATTTTATGCTAATGGAGCCCCTGTGAAGGCCTTTTAACCTCTCTGGGAAAGGGGCACATTTCACTCTGTACCTGCTATAGGCTTGTGAGATACCAGAGTATGGGAAACTAGGACCACAGGACATGTGATCTCCAACACAGACTTTAGTCTTAGTTTTCAGCAAGTCACAGATATTTAGAAGCATAAAGAAGCCACTGAAATCATGTGGTGAAATCTCTTATCTGACTAGGCAGGAATTTGAGGAGCAAGCAAGGTTAAGTGCTTTCTCTAGGGTCAACAAGCTAATTAGCAGGGCAATAAATCACAGTTATGAATAGACACGCTTTCAGGGTAAACTCAATCCCTTGTAGTTTGTGACTATAAAGAACACCCAGGTAGCTAGACAAACCCCTGATGTATGTGACATAGATGTAACCCAGGACCTAGCAAAGCCTTCAACACTGAGCGCCCTGCCTTTATCAGCAATCTTTAAAATATGCTTCTCTAAGTCACAACATCACCAGCACAGCTGACCTTCCTACTAACGTCTCTCCATTCAAAATTTTAGGTTTAGCCACCACAAATACCCTAGCCTTTTCATCTTTTCTTACATACATATACATATATGTGTGTGTATATTAAATATGTATTTATTTCTGTGTGTATAAAATCAGATTCTTTAAATATAAGGGATGTAGTTATTTGACATTGATCCTCTTTGGAGCACAAATTGCCAAAATGTGGATTGTTGAAGCTTTTATATTTACAGCATGAATTAGTGGAATCATGAGTGTTGCAAAGTTTTTAGAAGATGTGGAACATGGCTTCACATGAGGCTTATTGTGAAAGTGCATTTGTTTCAACTTGTTAAACAGATCCATCTACAGGTCCAAAGATCTGCCTCCAGGGAATGTGGTGAGAGAGCCAGGGATGAAAGGGAGACAGGGGTAAGCGAAAGCCTTCCCCGTGGTTAAAGCAGATCTGGGAAAAGCACATCCAACCACTGAGTCAGAGACAACAGCAAACATCTTGTTCCCACATGATAAGGTGAAACAGAAGGTGAGCACATGACAAAGGCTGGTGACAGTATGGGCACACATCCCAGTGACGAGACAAAAAAGCATGTCCATGGGGAAGAAAGGCAACATCAGTGAAGATGCCACTTGAGGGGGAAGACAGGAGTGAGATACACTGAGAGAGAAAAGCTAATTCGGATCCTCAGAGGATCGAGTAGTTTCCTATCAGTCATGCTCAAATTACCATGATTACTAAAATCAACTCTAACAGTTTACACTCTTAAAATAGCCTATTGGCACATTTGACATTTGTGACATGCTTTAGATGAAGTTCTCCATTCAACAATATCTTTCCATTTTAAGAGATGAGTCAACACGGTAGGGTACCTGGTCAACCAAGTCTATTTAATCTATGACATGATGACAGAGACATTTTGCCTTCAATAAGAAATCAACTTTCCAGTAACTATTTTATGACTATACAATATTCAGGTTTCAAGGACCCTTCATGCCTAGTTAACAGTAGTTATGCCTGGGTTTTCTGAGGAAGCCTCCTCCACAATCCATCACTGACATTTAGCAGCAATAAAGTCTGATCTCATGGAAGTAAACATATTCAGGGACACACATAAAGTATAGCATTTCCCTTCCAGTGAGTATTAAAGATGGCAGTGTTTTGTTTTACTTTGATGCTCCTTTTGTTCATTCACTAAAGCACATATTTTTCAAGGTGTCCCTAAGTGATGTGACTGATAATGTAGAGGCCTCTGTTGTGTAGTTTATGTGTTCATGCAGAGGTCATGTGGAGGTCAACATTGGCAGTCTTCCTCAAAGGCTCCCGACTGTATTAGTTTTTAGACAAGATCTAACACTGACCCTGAAATTCAAATTCAGCTAGACTGTCTAGTTAGGAAGACTGGATCCTCCTGTCTTGCTCTCCCCAGAAATGAAGTTAGAGGGATTTTACACAGATGCTCGAAATCAAACTCATTTACTCATGCCCACTCAGTAAGTATGCTACTGACTGAGTTATCGCCCCAACCTCACAATGTTGCTAAATTTAAACCCCTGAACATCTAGAAAGGCTGATTGGAAACCCTTCAGCCACCCAGATACTGAACAAAATGGATAATACATAAAATCACAGCTATATGTTGCAAATAATCTATCAGCTTATTAAGTGTGTCAGTTTGGGCATGGTACTAAATATTAACCCCTTTTGATTCACTCATAAGTCATAGTAACACCTATGTTAAAAGTTAGTTAAGTAAGTTAAGTAATACCTACTCCTCTAATTTTTGGGAGGGGAAATTAGCATATAAAGGCAAAGAGTTTATAATTAGTCAAAGCAACCCTAACTGAAACTCAGCTCTGACTGAACTTTTAGCACGGTGCTCTGTTCTCTCCTAGGCATTCAGGAAATGTAGTTTTCAGAGAAAAGTGATTCCATGAGAATCAATGAAACTAAACTGTCCAACAGCAACTTTCAGGTGTCAGAGAGTTTCTGGGTCTGAGTCTGCTGTATTGAGAAAAAAAAAAATCAAAACCAAACAAAAAACGCAAACCACTCAAACTCTTATTGAGTCCTTAGTCTAAAAGTCTCCCGAGGAAGGTACTGTTTCCACTTACTAAAGAGGACTCACAACTCTCCCTTATATGTGACGAGCAAACTGCTTAAAAGGATTCAAGTTCAGAGATTCTTTCTGCTCCTAATAGAAAACCAGCAAAGTAATGCTCCGAGAAGATGCAGGGACCATGATTATGCTGGGTTACATGGTGAGTATATTCTTCTCTAATATAGCCAGCTATCAACAAATATTTGTTTAGGCCAAAGATATATCTTGTTTGAACAGATAAACTCCTGGTATAGGTTTTCTGTGAAGAGAATTCTCTGGTGATTAAAACAACAACAACAACAAAAAACAAACAAACAAAACCTTAAAAGAAACTGTATTAAACCAAGTAATAACCCCAACTTCTAAGGCAGCATGTTGAAGTATTATTAGTCCTGACAACTCCATCACTGTTAAGTATACCAGCTGAAGGAATCAGCTATTAAAATAAATTCCAAGCTGAAGTTAAAGGCACAGCATGAGAAAACTAAATAAAGCAAAGTCATGTTGGCCTGAGGTAATGTGGCTGAGTGTGGGCTGCCAGTGGGCAGAGCAGAGGATCCAAGACAAGGAGAGGGGTGTAATAGAAATTACCATGCGCTGTCTACAATTTACACATTCACCTGTAAAAATGAAATGCTGACTTCTAACATTCACATTTTCAAACTCACAGTATTTTCTTTTGAGACCGTGTCTCACAAATAGCCCAGGCTGACCTTGACGTGACACGCCTCCAGCATTAGCTTCCAGAGGACTTGGAATACAGGGATCTCACTATCCCTGGCTCCCATTTACAACTCAGCCAATTATTTCAACAATCAAATAGAACACAATACATTAGAGTCACAAATAATAAAACTAATAACTTTATTATAATCCTATCTTCCTCCAGAGAAATTATTTATTTTGTGATTTTAGTAATTTTCAATATTTACCTCATTGCTGCATAACCCGTATTTTGAATCTTATATATATGAGTAAAATTAAAATTTAAGATTTAACTAATACCATTAACTTTAATTATTACAATTAAATAAAGTCATAATTAGGTGACTGATATGTTTTATTTTGGTTTTTTTATTGTTTACAGCCATAAAATTGATAGCATTACTATTTATGCCACAAATAGGAAATCTCTTTGAATTACAGTAAAATTTGAATCTCACAAAAATTAATCTACAGTAAATATTTTTGAAAATCACTGAAAATCACATACTTGATAATTCAAAAACAATCTTCCTTAAAAGGACTTTGGATCAGAGAAGAGCTGAGGCCTACTTTTTAAATATTTATTTGTTTTTTGCATGTCTGTTAGGAGGTATGTGCAGGCACTGCAAAAGTATGCAGAAATATGAGGTATTGGACCTCATGTACAGAAGTGGAAAGACAACTTGTGGGAGCTGGCTATCTCTTTCACCGTGTGTTTCAGGTTGTAAGGCTTCCCAGAAAATGCTGAAATGTCAATGTCCTGAAAGGACATCTCCCCAGCCTGGTGAAGCCATTTCCACACAGTGTTAGCACATCATTGGGCAAGCACCTGGGGGAAATGGCACACATCTGACCCACAGCTTTTCAAATCATGAGTCTTTTTGTAGGGGAAGATCACATATTAACCATAAAGTAGTAGAGGCCGTCTCTTCTAGGACAAAGAGACTAGAAACAAGATATCTCCAGGAGAGTTCTAGAGCTATAAATTCTACTTCATAGACTTACTAGAATTTTACTGTATCGTTTATCAAAAAGTAAAGTATCTTTTAAAAAATGGACTCTAAACAATGTGTACAAGTATTTTTTCCGACTCTGTTCCTGGTGGGCCTTGGGTCTTTGTAGGCTGTCTTACTTGGGGGATTGTGTTTCATAATACCAAGTAAACTGTACTTTGGGGGCTGAGAGAGAAGAGCAGAAATCTATCCTGTGAGGGACATTTTAAACTAAATAATTCCATTTTTAAAGTGTTAGTCACCAAAACTCTCCTCACTCACAAAATATGGCAGTAACCTCCTTCAACTTGGTGACCCTCCTCCAAATCCTATCTTCCTCAAAGTGAAGATCTCTTGGGTTTTGGTAGAACTGCAAATACTGCAAAAGTCTTTCATGCCACTAATTCTTGTCGCTACAAATGTGTAGTTAAGACATAAGTGGGATACCTGTCTATCAAAGATAGATCTGGGCACCTGGATGAATACATTTGAAACCAACATGTTTCAGTCACTCTAAGATATGAATGCTTCTACCTCAGGTTAAATGCTATGAGCTTGGTAGAGAGAATGTTATGACTGATGTGTACTGCAGAGAGAACTGTAGCTACAACTGTATTCAGAGTCCTGGGAGACCAATGCTAATGAATGGAAGAGCCACTGATTCAGATACACAAGTCATCTAGATGCCAGAGTCTAACCATTTGCTTATCTCTTACATCCACACTTTTTCCTTACTCTGAGTGCCAATATGAATGTAGCAACATCAGGCTTCCTAAGGGTTCACGTTATTCAGTTGGCAATATTCTGTCTTATTCTACAATACCCGGTGAGGTTTTGGAGAGCATATGGCATAATGTTCAATCTATCTGGTACTCCCAATAACAGTCAGGGCCAGAGAGGAGTTCCTTCATTAATTAGATGTAAGAGTCTGGGGAGACCCAAACCCAGGGCATAGGAAAAGAGAACTGCATGTCAGGGGCAATTTGAGCTCATCTATTTTGAGCTTGTATAATTTTTCATTTTTAACAATTTGATACAAATTCACTAATCTTCTTTCCTATCTTCAATAAACTGCAATAGCATTTTTTAATGACAAGATATAGTATTTTCAATGAACCAGATATTCTCAAACAATGTAAGTGAGAAATGTCACTTTCCTGCATAGGATTTATTAATATGTAATATACTATTTAAAATAGCAATTCCTATTACAGAAATATTGCCTACTTACCTTAGATGTGTAAAGTTAGAAGATAAATGAAATACTATTAAGCTTTCAGTCTCTAAAGACTGTTCCTTCTCTATCAAATACTTTCATATACTTAGAAATCATTTCTGTATATTTCCTATTTTCATTTTTTTAAAAAGATTTTTTTCCTCCATTCATATCATTGAAGTTTGACCCACAAGACAGTCACATACCTTTATCACATGATGCTTTTCTTGGAATGCAGGGATCTTAAACATTTGACACCAGTATGTTGTTCCTTTGTTTGGAATGGGGACCTGTCTTAAGAAAAAGGGCAAGAAAATAAAAAGTCACATTCAGTTGAGATGACAATAAATTCAATAACATAAGCAAGCAGTCTTATATACTTTTGGTTAACCCATCTTTTTGTTTAAAAACAGAAAAGGAAAAGAAAAAGAAAGAAAGGAAGGAAGGAAGGAAGAGAGAAAGGAAGAAAAAGAGAGAGAAAAAAAGAAAGAAAGAGGGAACTTACGTCTTGATTTACCAGATCAAAGTATGGTAAGACTGTAGACAACACATTGGCTTTCTCAGGATTCAGTAACCGTAGACTCTTTGTGCCCCTATTTGAGTCATGGTACTTGGGACCAGATTCTCCAGGATCTTCATGGTGGTAGGCCCAGATTACTCTCACTGTGCTATCCTGGTAATCAGACATGGATGTGTTATGTTTCATAACAGTACTTTCCTTACCACTAGCTTATACTTAAAGAACTCTCTTTAAAGCAGCACATAAGAAAGAAGAAATGAGAATAAATATATTTAGAGTATCTAGGGAGTTGATTCTTAGCACCCCCCAAAAAAAACCAAAAATTGACAAAGTACTAATGAAACTAACCAAAATAAAGAATAAGAATACTCAAATTAATAAAATTGGAGACTAAAAGAGAGAATATTATCAAAATACAATCCAGAAACTCATTAAAGAACCCCATGAAGACTGGTATTCAAAAAATGGAAAATTTAGAAGAAATGATAAATTTCTAGAAATACATGTGTTGTGTAGCAATTTCCTCTAGAATAAAACCTTCCATCTTTGAGGGATGTTATATAAAGTACAGGGTGTACTAAGTGTGGTGAAGCATTCTATCCTGGAAGTAATTTCCTTAAACTCCAGATATAAAAATCTCAACAACCTCAGGAAGTTCCTGAAACTGACTAGATACTGTAGGCTACTCATCCCCAAATGTATGTAAACTCTAAGAACTTCTAAGAGGCACACTCAGACAAGAGGAGCCTCTGAGAATACTTTCTAATCAGCTGAGCCACTTCAAAAACTTAGACAAGCTGAGTTGTCACGAAGAGGCTCAGTCTCCATCTACCCATACATCTGAAAGAAGCAGAGATCAGCTGAACTGATAAAGAGTTCAACCTGTTGAACTGCCTGCAAGTTGTCCAGTGTACTCCAAGTAAACTGTGACCCATGCTGAGGTGAGCTTTCACTAATATAGCTGCCTGAGAAATTCAGTTCCTGTAAGCACCCTCTGATCCACATTCCTGTTAATAATCCCAATAAAATGCATTGGTTCACCAAGTTTGACATTGGTACTATCTTTAATCCATTGTTAGTTCCTTGTCAGGTAAGTAGATGCTTGCTGGTGTCTATTCATGAATAATGTTGCACAATAACATGACCAACCCATATTAAACTAAGAGGATATAAATGATTTAAACATATGTATAACTACCAGCAAGATTTAAATAGTAATACGACAAAGAAAAGCTTGTGACTAGATGGATTCATTGTCAAATTCTACCAAACCATTTTCCATATTGAATATATAGGCAAAAATTCTCATGAAAATTCTATCAAACCAAACTCAAAACCACATTACAAAGACCATACTCCATGATTAAATTTACTCATTCCCAGGTAGTAATAGCTATTCCTGATTATCAACTTCATTACATCTGTAATGAACTACAATCTATAAATGGAGGGCACAGCTGGGATTCAGATCTTGAGGCTGGAAGACACAAGTTTCTGACCTAGATCTTGAGGCATAGTGGCCATGAAAAGCTTAGGCCCCAGCAAGGTACTACTTGCCTTTAATCCCAAAAGACTGAGGCAAGCAGATCTCTGAGTTCAAGGTCAGCCTGGGACAAAGCAAGTACCTGATCCGGGTGTGGTCTTTTATTTGGGCCACCTTTAATCTGGGTCACACCTTTTGCTGGAAGCCTACAATAATGATGTGAGAAGAAGGAAGTTACACTCTTCTTTGCCTGTTTGCACGTGCTTACCAGCACATCTGTTGGAACCTACTTCTTCAGGATTCCAGCTTATACAAAAGACCAACTAAAAAAACTAGCATTGTTGGACTGAGAAACTAGGAAATTTTTGGATTTCCAATTCACAGCTGCCCATTGCTGGGTTAGTTGGACTGCAGACTGTAAGTCATTATAATATTCCATAATTTCTGTGACTCTAGAGAACCCTGATTAATACACAGGTTGTAAGGTTGGTGCAATATACATAAGCCAGTAAACATCATATAGCCCATAGACATAAGAACAGAAATCATCTAATCATACCAATCAGTTGGGAGTAGGCCTTCCATAAAGTTCAATATCCCTTCATGACAGAAGCCCTGAAGATACCAGGAATGGAAGGAACGTATCTCAACCAAATAAAGGTATATGACAAAACTATAACCAACACAAAATATAAAAGAAAACTGAGAACATCCCCTAAAGTTTAGAATGAGATGTGTGCCTACTTGACCTTTATTTGCTGTAGCATTGAAGCCTTAGATAGAGCACTGAGAAGGAAATAACATTATACAAGTAAGGGATAAACAAGCAAAAATATTGGAATTTGCTGATGACATATTCTTATGTTATAAAGACACTAAAGATTCCAACAGGAAATTCTTATACCTGATAAATACAAAGGGCAAAGTAGCAAAATATAAAATCCATACACAATTCTCACTAGCTTTTCTCTATGTCAAGAATAAATTTGTTGAGTATGAAATTAATGAAAAACATCATTTTCAATTGCTTCAAGCATAAAAAATACCTAGACATAAAACTAAGCAAGGAAATGAAAGACCTCTACAGTCAAAACTTTAAGACACTAAAGAAAGAAAACTGAGAAAGTCATTGGGAGATGCAAAGACCTTCCATACTCCCAGGTTGGCATGTATGTAAATTATTAAGCACACGTGTAGGTCAATACAGTAGAGCACTTAGAAATAAATCTACAAAGCTACTGATAGCCAGTTTTCAACAGTGTCCTCAAAGTCCACACTGCAGAAGAGACAACATTCTTAAAAATCAGTTAAGGGAAGCTGGATTTCCACATGAAGAAAAAAATTAATAGTTAATTCTGAAGAGAGAATTGATCCAGAATGGATCAAATATTGGCCTAATGTAAGACCTGAAACTTTGAAACTGTTACGGGAAAACACAAGTAAAGCATTTCACAATCTAACCTTAGGCAAGGACTGTTTTTAAATAGGACTGGAAATAATTCCAAAATTGAAAAATGAGATGACAGGAAATCAGACAGGACCTGCACATTGAAAGAAACAATTGTCAGGACAAAGAGGCTGCCTGACTATATAATGGAAAAAGTCTTTCCCAGTGACTCATCAGAAAGGGCAATAGTGTCGTTGACACATAAAGAACTACAAAAAATAATTACCAAATTTCCAAGTCAGCTGAACAACAAATCAGCTATTGGACAGAATAGTCTATCCTCAGAATAAATACAAATGACCAACAAATACTTGAAACAGGAATTTCAAATCCTTTGCCATAAGAGAATTTCAAATTAAACTTTGAGATTGTTGGGGGTTTCCTTGGTACCCACTTTGATTAAGGAATCAACTACATGTAATCCAGTCCTGACAATGGAGGTTTCACTTAGTGGCTTAGGATGTCTACAGTAGTAGGCTTCCATATGGTCCCCAACGGCTCTTAATACTATTCGTCCCTCCCCATATTCCTTCCCTTACCCCTCTCTTCTTTCCCTTCTGCTCTTCAGATTCTATTTATCAGTCAGAACAGCCATCACCAAGACAACTAAGGACAACAAATATGGGAGAGGGTGTGAGAAAATTCAGCTCTTACTTCACTGCTGATGGATGGGAGTGCAAACATGTGCAGCCCTCTTGAAAGCTGGCATGAAGTTTGCTCAAAAAGTGGAAAAACAGAACCATATAACCCAGCTATGCCACTCTTGGGCATCCCTCAGCGGACTCTCTATCCTGCTGCAGAGACACTTGCCTATAGATGCTCATTTCTATTCAAAATAGCTAGGAGGCAAAATCAGCTTAGATGTTCAACTGATGAATGGATTACAAAAATGTTGTATGTACATACAATAGAACATTATATAGCTGTTCTAAAAGGAAATTGTGGTATTTTTAGGAAAACTGATGCAACTGAAAATTGTCATGTTAAACGAAATGAGCTGGACTTAGAAACCATCTCTATGTTCTCTGTAGTAAGTAAAACTGGAGTTTAAATTATATGCATGTGTGTCTTTGCAGGCTTGAAAAGACTAGACTGGACATCATGAGAGAGCTAGACGAAATCTTCAAGACAAGGGAAAGACAGATAACAAAGCAGAAAAAAACTATCAAAAAAAGAAAGGAATGAGCCAAAAAGAGCAGGAGGCAGAAAGGAAGGCAGTGTGGGAGGGCAGTGTGGGAGGGCAGAGGGGCAGGGCAGTGTGGGAGGGCAATGGAGCAGGGCAGTGTGGGAGGGCAGTG
>JADRCC010569422.1:0-12744 GCA_019843855.1 Hylomyscus alleni | reverse complement strand
GAAAGAAAGAAAGAAAGAAAGAAAGAAAGAAAGAAAGAAAGAAAGAAAGAAAGAAAGAAAGAAAGAAAGAAAGGGGAAGATTCTGAAATGTTCCGTTGGAGTTCATTCTAAATGATAAATAAACTGGGCTTCAGCTTCATACAGACAGACTGTGACTCATATCCACCAAGGTGTCAGAATGGATGCAGTGACGCTGTGGCCAGTAAGGTGAGCTTAGTAGCAGAACTTGTTCTGCTTCCTTGGTAATAAAATCCTTTCCATGGTGTAATAGTATATTTTGACATGCTGAGAAAAATAGCTGCAAGGAGATTCGCCCTGTTGCTACTGGGTGCCCTTTTGATGTACTGCTCGCTGTTGGGTGGTTTGGGATGTCTACTGGAGAAAGATATCCTAAATGAATCTGAATGTAGGTTCCCCAAAGTTCAGAAGAGAATTGCAGTGACAGCTTCAGTTCACTTCAAGTCTACTTCAACAGATACTCATTGTACATTTTCCACTGGACGGGAAAGATGCTCCCAATAAACTACAGAATTATTGATATTATATCTCGGGTGGCAAAGCATAAAGGCATGAAAAGATTTTCTTTATCAATAATAGTCCAGCCATTGGGTTTGCATTTCTAACTTGTCGTGTAGGGATTAAAATAGAAGACTAAGTATTAAGTTAGCTAGACTGAATCAGTAGATTCTTATTCTTCTGACACTGGGTCCCTGATTTCTCAGCACCATCACATCCAGAGTGTGTAGGTGACTGTTTTGTCAGTCACCAGCTAAGAGTAGATAGGTTGGGCTCAAGTGTCCTGCGTGGCTGGGAATCTAGAGAGGCAGCCTGTATTGAGCACAGACATTTTTTCATAATTACATTACCTACAGGGCTGCCACCTGTCCTAATTTGATGTGATTAAGGTGAAACACAAAAACTATCCTCACTTCTCGTGGTGTGGAGTGGAGCCGAGTTTCATCTCAAGGAAGAAGGGGTGAATATGTTTACACCTGAGGCAAGCCAGGGATGCCGCAGCCTCTGGTGACAGCCTCTGGTGGCCAGGAAGTGGGGAGCTTTTCTCAGCATCACAGGAAGTCTGAGCTTACAAACTCTGAAGTGTTTTTAGCAGGGTATGTCAGCTCTTCCCATGGCTGTGATGAAATACTCAACAAGAAGCAATTTAAGAGAAGAAGACATTTTTGGCTGGAAGTTTGAAAGTTAAGTTTATAACAATGGGGAAAGGAAAACATGGCAGTAGGAACATGAGACAGCTCTTTGTGTTTGTCCACAGTCGGGAAGAGATGGATGTTGGTGTTCAGCACACCCACACACACTTACTCCTTGGTATTCAGTCCAGGAGGCCACTGCACGGAATGGTGTCAGCCACATCCCCACCTCAGCTAACACTCTCTGGAAACACCCTCAGAGATGCACCCAGAGGGATGATTCTAAATCAAATCGAACTTGCCAATCAGTAACCAATAATAACCATCAATAATCAATAATAACCATCAATAATCAATGATAACCATCACATAAGGTTATCAGAGCCTCAGCACACTGCCATTCCAGCCATGGGTGCTGCACATTGGGGAATATACCTTGCTTAGACCATCGGAGTTATAGAGTCACATTCATAGGTGACTTCTCAGGCGTTTTGTGAATGGATACTGCCATAGGATGGGAAAGGTACCATTCATTAAGGAGGGTGGCATATCTGCACTGTTCAATATAGACTGATGTCTGTGCGTGTTGGTAGGTGGAAAAACACAAGTTCAAGGATGTATGACATGAAGCTAAATGTTTAGAATTCTGTGTGCATATGTGTTTGTGTTTGTGTGTGTGTCTGTGTCTGTGTGTGTGTGTGTGTGTGTGAGAGAGAGAGAGAGAGAGAGAGAAAGAGAGATAGATAGATAAATAGATAGAGAGAGAGAGAGAGAGAGAGAGAGAATTGTCAAGAGACCAGCCACAAAAAGTGTTAGTGTGACTACCACTGAGTGGTAGAATTACTAATTTGTACTTTCTGTTACTCTTTTATTAAGTTATAATGGCCATGTAGTGTTGATTTCATATTTCATTCCTGAGAACATTTTAAGAAGGAAGAAGATGAGGAAGAGGGAAGTGATGTAAAGATTCAACACCCTCCAATTCCTCTGAAGTCAGGGGGAAAAAAACCCTCTAGGAAGGATAATCTGATAGCAACACTTGTAAGAAAAACACAGCCTGTTCCTTGCTAGACCCCGATGCCACTGATCCTTATTAACCTAGTTTTCCCCTTACTTTCTTTTCCCAAGATGAGCATGTTATCTTAAAGATTCTCTTTATAGAGTAGCCTAATTCTTTGTCATAAACAGCTGCCTCATTAGATACCTGTATAATTTTTTTTCTCATTTGTCCTAGAATTTTTAAGTGGATCTAATGATGCTGCATGTATTCAAGGAATTAAATGTGGCCCATGCTTTCTATGCTCAGAGGGACAATAGATCACTAAAAACAAGAGTTAGGCAGACAGTCTTGGGTTCCTGGGTACATCACAGTGCATCAGACAGAATTGCTTTTTACATTTTTTTGGAATTTGGCACTTGTTAGAATTCATTCAGTGGCCTTCAAGTCATGCTAATTTCAGGTTCAGCCCAGGCCTAGTCTATCCAAAGATGTTATTTAACTTCGCTAGACTGAAATAAGCGTAGTAGGGTCTAAGACAGCAGCAGTGACCTCCCCTGGCATATACATCTGGCCTGTAGACTGAATACCACCGTGCAAATGTGGTTGGTCTCTTGCAGCCTGGAGTCAACCCCACTTGCCAGACAGTATACATTTTCAAAGGGTCGTCAACTTTACCGATGCTAAATTGCCTTATAATCATTTCAGCATTGTAATAGAAGTTGATTTTATCATGTGGTAATGTTTCTACTGTTAGAAAATAATATTTTTCTTAAAAGAGCCAAACTATTTTTGAAAATTCTTTCTGCCTTTATAAATGTCTCTTGGAAGGTGCTTCCCTCAGTGAACCAGAGTGCCTTCCCTTTATACCTTGTCTTAGGAGACAAGAACGATGCTGTCAACTTCCACCTTTCAGTGGTGTGAGAGAATGCTGGGCATGAACACAGTAAGTCTCAACCTCCTTCCATGGTCTGAGAAGGTGGACCAAGCAGCTAGCATGTTCAAGTGTGAGCTAGTGAGCACGGCTGAAAACACCAGGAGGATTGCCCTGCTTCCCAAGTGTAACTTCTGAACTGTCTGAGGAGTTAGTGTTGGTGAATGCGCCAGTCAACATGCAAGACCATCATTTGCTTCCTCTGCCCTTTCCCCAGCCATGTGCAGTGGATACCATGATGGCTTAGATGAGAAATGACCTCCATGGGCTCATATATTTAAATATCCTTTTGTCAGAACTGTTTGAGAAGGATTAGGAGGTATGGCCTAGCCAGAGGAGATGTGTGAATGCAAATGGGCTTTCGGGTTTCAAAAGACCTTTGTACCATTCTGAAGATCTGTCTGTCTGTCTGCCTGTCTGTCTGCCTGTCTCTGTCTGCCTGTCTTATGGTGAAGATGTAAGCTCTCAGCTTCACTCCACCATCATGGACTCTAACCCTCAGAAACCATAAGTCAAATTAAAGGCTTTCTTTTATAAGTTTCTTTGGTCTCAGCGTTTTACCCAACAATGAGAAAGCAACTAAGAGACGTAGATAAGGAAAATGAAGTCTCCTGAGTCTTCTCAAGCCACACAAGTGTCCTTTCCATGATCCAGACTCTTCACCACTGTCAGTACCATCGGGAGGGCAGCAAAGCCCCTTGGCAGAGGTGCCTGTTGAGCCCTATAGTTGTTTCCGGTATGTCCCTTACCCAGTGTTCACCTGTTCCTGGCTCACCACCTCCTCCCTGAATGTACCTTTCCCCTTGAGTTCTTGAGAAGCACCAATCACAGGGTGGACAGCTTGCAGTGGGTCTAAAGCTCTGAGAAGCAAAGGAAACAAGAGAGACAGGAACTTGGTGTACCAAAGGATGAGTTCTGTTGGTACAGCTTTGGAGAGTGACTGTGAGAGGAAACTCTAGAGAATTGTGAAAAGCCTGTCCACCACCTCTTTGCAGCTCCAAGCATCCCCTAGGAATTAGGGAGCCCATTGTCAGTGACCCTATTTAGACAGACACTACAAACACTTGTCTTCCACAACTTTCTATGTTACATTATGAAGTTTTCAAAGGTTGATAGAGCCTCCTAACACATAGATACTTGGCATCAGCCTCATTGGCAATATGGCCAATCCTGTTGGTGCAGCTGTGAGTTGTCTGGCCATCCCTCTCTGACTTTCCTTTGTGCTATTTCTGCCCAAAGGTTTAATCTTTATGTTGTCTCTTACATCCTTCTGGTACTACCTTAGTGGGTTTGGGGGAGCATCCATGCTTTCTAATGTGCCATGTTCCAGGTTCATCCTTGTACTGGATGGTTTTGTGTGCCAATTTGACACAGGCTAGAGTTATCACAGAGAAGGGAGCTTCAGTTGGGGAAGTGCCTCCATGAGATCCAGCCGTGTGGCATTTTCTCAATTAGTGATCAAAGGGGTAGGGCCCCTTGTGGGTGGTGCCATCCCTGGGCTGGAAGTCTTGGGTTCTATAAGAGAGCAGGCTGAGCAAGCCAGGGGAAGCAAGCCAGCAAGGAACATCTCTCCATGGCCTCTGCATCAGATCCTGCTTCCTGACCTGCTTGAGTTCCAGTCCTGACTTCCTCTGGTGATCAACAGCCATGTGGAAGTAAGCTAAATAAACCCTTTCCTCCCCAACTGGCTTCTTGGTCATGATGTTTGTGCAGGAATAGAAACCCTGACTAAGACAATCCTCAATGTTCTCATCCTGGCCTTGAGACCTGCTACTTAAGAATCCTCAGGATATGAGGGTAGAATTCTCTGGTAGAGTGCTTGTCTCACATGTATGAAGCCCCAGGCTCTATCTTCAGTGTGACATAAAACTGTGGATATTGTGGCATATGCTTATAAAATCTTAGTACCTGGGGGGTGCAGACAGAAAAGAAGTCACAAGGTCGAAGTCATCGTCAGGTGCCTGGGTATACAATGTTGGGGGACACAGGTATTTCTTGCCATGGTCTGAATATCGATTTTCCCTAAATTCATATCCTAAAACCTGGACACCACCCCAGTAGTAGTAACAGGAGCCACTAGGAGATAATTAGTTCTGACCCCTCAGTGAGTCTTTATAGAACCGACCCAAGAGAACCTCTTTCTTCCTCCTACACATGAAGACAATGGAAAACGGAAGTGGGATCTCATCTGATAGCATCTGCTACAGCAGCTCTCAACCTGAGGTTCACCACCCCTTCGGAGGTTAAGTATCAGATATCCTGCATATCAAATATTTACATTATGATTCATAAAGTAGCAAAGTTACAGTTATGCAGTAGCAATGAAGTAATCTTATGGTTCAGGGTCACCACAACCATATATTAAAAGGGCCACAGCATTAGGAAGGTTGAGAACCACTGGTGTCTGTCATTTTGATCTCGAACTTAGGAGCTGCACAGCTTATAACAAGGTTACAGGAGCTGACATAGACAAAGACAGTTCTGAAATGAAAGGCACTTGGGACTCTCACCCTGACACTAACAAAGCGAAGCAGCTCAGACACAGTCATGTGCCCATCGGTTTTCTCCTACAAAAGAGTCTCAGCTCCTAACAGCACTGACAGCATTCCTAAGGTGCTGGACAGACTGACACACATTCAGGACAACAGCAATACCATTGCTGAAAGCAGAGTCACCATTGTCAGCGAGATTTTTATTTTCTATAGTGCTTTTCCCATCCCAGGGTGATCTCCCATCCAGATGTCAGTGGTGGACTGCTTTAATATAATTTAACACATTTTTTAAATTTGTTCTCTTTTCCTGGTTCATTTATTTCGATTTTCATAATTTATGAAAACTTATCTAATGCCCTGTGTGGTGGCTCCCACTAGTAATCTCAGCATTTGAAAAGCTGAGGCAAATGGACTGCTGAAAATCACAGGCAACCCTGGACTAACTACTAAATTCTAGGGTAGCCTATACTACAGACTAAGACCCTATCTACAGAGTGAGTTCCAGGACAGCCAGGGCTACACAGAGAAACCCTGTCTCGGAAAAACAACAGCAACAACAAGCAACAACAACAGACCCTATCTCAAAAACTAAAACAAAAAATTACAAACCCCAACGTCGTATGTATACAACAAGAAAATTCAGAGGCTGTAGCTCCTATGCTCATCCCTGACATGGGTGCCTTTCCTCCACGCTTTCTCTACTGTGTGGTAATCCTTCCCTTACTTGTTTTTAAAGATGCAAACATACTATACTGCATGCTGTGTCAGCCAACAACAGTTGACTGTTCAGCAGTGACACTACCAGAAGGTGAACAATGGCAGTCCTGGGTTACACCCAAATGACAGTCTAACAAGGTTGAGGGGGTAGCAGAACCAAACAGTTGTCTATATTGAAAAGACAACTAAAAAAATATTTTTTTATAACTGGAGACTCTACAGCTAAAGATGATGCCAGGCTTGAGGGATCCCTGATCAGTGATGTCACTAATGTGTTTACAAAACTTCAGGTCAACAAAGGAAACCCATCTAGTATGGCGCCTGTTCTGCGTCCTTGCCCTCCTCTCCAGTCTCAGCAGCCAGATGGTTCCTGGTAGCACTTTTGTTATGGCAGGAAGGCTTACTACATTGTTGGGACCCCAAGTGGCCTGCAGCTCCTTTTGGTGAGATGGCCTCAAGCCTACCGAGGAAGGCAGTTCCCTGTGATCAGACCCAGGGCATTCTAGAGTTTTACAGCCAGCAGCAGCCAGACGCGTATGGCTTGGATACTGGCGTTTAAAACACAAGTGTGTGAAACATCAAAAGGGCCACTCATGGAGCGCGTGCTTTTGTAGAGACCAAATAGCCTGTTTGGCGTGGTTCTGACACAGCGTGTGGTGAGCATAGCCACAGTAATGTGCAGATCTCGCACCCACTCAGGAGGTATGGGATGATGACAGTAGTGTAGATTTTACTCAAAGAAGGAAACAAGTACCAACTCAGCAAGCCAGGAGTCGCTTTACAGGGCAGCATCTGATATTCGGCTCCTCCCCTGTGTATCTCTCATCTGTGTAAGTAAGGCAAAGACAGGGACCATCCACCGTTCACTGCTGAGGACACAGAGCAGTGCCTGAAAATAAACAGGGGAGGAGTGAATGGATCCAGATGCATCAAAGACATCTGGAATGTCCATTTGCATCTCTTATCAATATGCTGGTTGCTTGTTACTCCTACCTTAAAAGGATAATGTGAAAAACTACAGAGTAGGGAAAAAAAGATGAATAATGAAGGATTTTTATATGTAGTGTCTCCAAATAATTTTCATCAAGTAGTGTGGCTAACAGTGAGCTGCACAAGAGGAAACTTGACTTACCAAGCATCCTTGCTCACCATGCGTCTGAAATGTACCTCTAGCTTTCACTGCACAGACTGCACAGTGCAGCATCAGTCTTGCCTCCTGCTATCAGACTAACTGGCAGTTTGGCATCTGTTTCCCCAACCAAAAGCAGCTCCATCAATGCTAAGACCTAAAACCTAAGGCAGAAAAGGAGCGCTTGTGTTGGCTCTAAGGGATCAAGCCACCTTCTGCTCACGGCCCACAGAAGCACATTCCTACCCCTCCCCCCAAGATGCTCAAACTCGATTCCATCCCCTGGACCCACCCAGCATAGGCTGATTCTCAAGACCCTGATTCATCTCTTAATCCTTCCTTTTCACTCGCTGCTTCCGGTTCTGGCTCCCATCATTATTAGTAGCAAAGACACAGAGCTTTCCCCATATTTTGTAAATCAAATCCATCTTCAGTGGCTTGGCCTGGTGGTTCAGCCCTTGCACTGGTATGTACCAGGTCTGGTGTATCTTTTTTTTTTAATCCTCTGCTAGTCTGACATGTCATCTTGGTTGTTGGATTCCAGATTTCATGGGTTTCCTCTCTCTCTCTCTCTCTCTCTCTCTCTCTCTCTCTCTCTCCACTTCTAAAACTAAAAGCATCTTGAGAATCTTCATGATTGTACTTACTAGTGCAGTAGACTTGGCTCCACCCACAGATCACAGATTAACGATAGATCCTTGCAATAACATGAGGTTTATTGACCCACGACGTACGTGGGGTTGCCCACCCTCACAGGAGGGGTCAACCCAGAACTCAGAAAGCATACATCTTTTATACTTTACAAAGGGCAGAGTTCTGCAACAAGGTTAGCTGACTTACTCTAGTTGGTGGAACACAGGACAAAGGATCTCATCAGGCACTGGTTGGCTTGCTCAGGGAGCTGTTCTTGGCTTAGTTAGTCAACTTCCCTATCCAGCTCTGCACCTGGCCTTGAAAGTCCCTAGGAAGGGGCTGAGTAACTAGGTTAGGGGGATTGTTATCAGCAAGGTCAGGGTGACAATTTGTGGTCTTTTTCGAAATTCACCACAGAAGGGGTTGGGGGGTTCTTCTAAGAATTGCTAATCTTGTTTTTGTGGACCTTAACATCATTGCGACCACCAGTTATTTTTGTTTTGGCTTTACTTAGCTTAGTCAGAATGGCCTGGTCATTCTGTCTCAACATCCTGACCATCAGAACTTTGTTTTTACAGCCTGCCCTTGGCTATCTCTGGAACACAGCTTCTTAGTGCATCTCAGAAAACACTTAGCCAAATGGCTGAAGCTCCTGCTTGCTACCGTAAAACTTTGTCTTCACACTGCTTGCTGCTTACAAGAACTCCCCTTATTTTACTGTGAAACTTTATTTCTACATTCCTAAGACTCTGTTTTCCCCTTTATTACTTCACTAGGCCTGATAGATAATTGATATTTCAGAACTCACCAATAGCAACATGGGTGTGTAGAGAATGCAGAGAACGACAGTAATTCATGAACTCAAAACAAAATGGCAGTTCAGAAATCACTCCAGAATAATAGTGATGTCATCGTGAGATGAATGTAGAGCTTGCAGACTTTTTCCTAAAGTAGCTTTAGTGATGTCTAGGTAACTTCCAAAGTCAAGGTTAAAGTTAATACATGTATTCTCATTCTCTCTCTCTCTCTCTCTCTCTCTCTCTCTCTCTCTCTCTCTCTCATCTATCTATGTCTATCTCTATCTCCCCTTTCTCCCTCCCTCCCCCCACTCCCCTTCCCTTTCCCTCTCTCTCTCTCTCTTTCTCTGTCTCTGTCTTTGTCTCTGTCTCATTGACTGCATGGTGCATGTGTGCATATGCATGCATGTACACACGTGTAGGCTAGAAGCCAATCTCCATTCACCTTGCTTTTGAGGCAGTATGTATTCATTGACCTGAAGCTTGCTAGTTAGGCTAGAATAGATGTTCAACAAGCCCCAGGGATCCTCCTGTTGTTGCCCCCTCCCCCGACCCCTGCATGGGAGTAACAAGCATATGCCACCAGATTTTTACATAAATTCCAGGGATCAAAATCAGGTCCTCATTCTTGCCTAGCAAGCACTTCACCAGCTGAGCTATGTCCCCACCCCTCGTACATGTGACTTCTAGGAGGACAGTCAGAGAGGGATGAAACTTCTTCTTGGCACACTTCAGCTTACAATCATTGACTGCATTCATGATGGTTGCTTCTCTGGCTGGCTGATAAACACTGCTTCCAGTGCTCTGACACTGTTTTCTCAAACTGGGATTCGATGTCGGCTTACTCCAGCGCCATTCTCAGCACCATCACTTGGGAAGCACATGAGAGAATCCATTGTCACACACAGCTTGTGGCACTTACACTGGGGAAGCCATTGTCCCTTCATTCTAGTGGCATCTGTATGAATGTGTGTGAGTGCTGTACTTTCAAAATATGAATAGCATATTTGGATTCATTAGTGTGAGCCTGCTGACAGAAGAAAAGTATTCCGATTTAGCCATTTCAGCCAATTAAGACAAATAATGATTATTAATTCTTATGTTAAAAATGGCAGGATCTGGGCCTCAAGCTGTAGTGTAATTACCAGTGTACCATAGCTATGTAGGATGGGTTTTCTTGTTGTTGTTGTTTTCTCCCACCATAAAAGCTGTTACTTGTACTTCAAATTGGATTTTGGTTTTATTTTATTTATCTAATTTGTTTCAAATGTACCTCACACCAGCACTTTAAGAAATCTAAGCACTGGAGCTGTATAGGAGCAGTAATGAATCTCAGGGGCAACACTCGGAATGTCTACCAAAGTAGTGGGGTTTGCTTTTATAAAAACTTGAAATATGCTCTTCGGTAACGAAAGCAATTATGCCCACGCTAAGATAAATAAAAGAAATAAAATGCATAGCACTAAAGTAGCAAGGGAAATTACCAGGATAAATTTAAAATGAGACAAATCAGAAACAGAAAATACCATTAAGCCCTCATGAGAACACACACTGGATTGTGTCTCCCTCACGCTCGACTTTATTCTCCAAATCTTTTCTCCTCCTTTTTTATTTTTGTGTTTGTTCGGGGGTTGTTCTGTTTTGTTTTGCAGTGGGATTCCATGTATCCCAGTCTGGTCTTGAACTCGATGGATACCCTTGAATTTCTGATCCAGAGGGCTGAGATCTACAGACATGTGCTACCCTGCCTGGTTAATGCTGTGCTGGGGACCAAAGCAAGGACTTCCTGCATGCTGGGCAGTTCTGCCAACTGAGCTACATCCCAGATTGTGCTTGCCTCTACTGTTAGCCCCTTTAAATTACACAAATCCCTAAAGTCTACTAACTTGTCATTTGCTTAATAGTTGGGGCATTGCTTATTTTCCAAACCTGGTAGCACCTGAATGCAACTTGAGGAAGTCTAATTGTGGGACAGGTTAAGGCAAAATGCAGAGGTCCAGAAGTATCTGCGTCTCACCAAGCATCTGCCAATCACCAGGAACCCGCCACTCTTATGCTAAACAAACTTCACTGTAAGACACTGGGGACCCTGCTTCCCGCTTTCTCTTGGGGAGGTTGTTCATAGGGCACTCCCCTCTGGTCAGATCGATTTTGAAATCATAACCACACAGGGTCCTGCCACATGCATGCTCATGCTCATCCAGAGAGACCAATGGATAAACACCTTTAAAGTGAACATGGACTCTCCTCCGCCCACATTGGGCGGAGCTAATGAGAGCAGCAGATGAAGTATGGAGGGCTACATGACTCTCCATGTCGAGAGCCTTCCCTCTCTAGCACTAACATTCTGTTGATTGGCGAAGTTAGGTTTGACGTTGGAGAGCTTGCTGCATGGTGGAATACATTGAATTTTTAAAGCCTTTATACATGTATATTTTGTACTTTGGGTGTGTCCTCATTTAGACCCTCCTTCTTCCCTTTCCTCCCAATTCCCATTGGTCCCCTTGAGGGTCCTCCTAATCAGGCATACATTGATCTTCATCCTATTCATTTAATATTATCATCTCCAGTTGTATCCATTTCCCTACAAACAATATAGCAATATAGCTTCATTTCTTATGGCTTAAAAATCCATTAAGTATGTATATTCATGCACATGTGTATATACACACACATACCAGTGGTGTCGGTTTTCAAGCACAGCAGTGAGGCAGTGTGGGTGCATGCACTCATGCATACATGTAGTGTATTCCCTTTAAAAACCTCTTATAGACATGCTTAATCACAGCTATCTACCTATTGGTCATTAACAAAGAAAGAATTACAAAGAGAAAGATAAGCTTCCAAAAACATCATTCTCAAATTCTTTAAAAAACTTCTGATATCACACAAACGTAGAGAAGAGAAACATGTGCCTGTGGTGTTTTGTAACAACCTTTTCTGCCTAGTCTTCGGTATCCGCTGTCATCTCCCGATAAACGCAGAAAAGCATTTGAATCAGTAGATTTGCACCGTGCGGACAGTCACGGGGCTACAGACAGAGGGGATGAAGGGAGAGGACCTTGAGACCTGGGGATCCGGGCTCCAGTGACGACAGGGGCAGAGCTTTCAAAGTAGGGGGTGGAAAACCAACTTCAACAGGGCAGGTTTGTGCCGTGAGCTTGAGCTTGTCAGACAGAGTGAGACAAGGCAGTTAAAAGAGCTCTTGATAAGGATGCTGCTGCCGTCTGTCAGATAGGTGAGCCACTGCCCAGTAAACCATCCATTGTCTGTCCTGTTGAGAGATGGCTCCAAAGATGAGCAAACTGTCTAGCTAAATTATTTGCAGGAATCTCTCAAAGCCAACCGCAAGGTTATTTATTGCTTTACCAGCATATCTTCTGGGGAAGAATTTTTCTGTAACAAATAATTAGGTCTCGGTGGTGTCGGGTTTTCAAGCACAGGAGCGAGGCGGTGTGGATGCGGATGTCTCCAGCTATCCTCTGCACCGACACAGCTGTGCAGTGTCCCCAGACCCTCCATCTTCAGCCTTCAGGCCTTCAATTCCATGCACAGCCTCTTTTGTTTTCTCTTTGATTGTGCTCTGCTCCCTCAGTTCTGTCTGCATTTCCGTGGTTGGCTGATATGCATGCTATCTCTTCAAGCATCTCCAGGAAGGCAGAATCCCTGCCCGGCTCATTTTTGCTTCCTCTATTGCCCCTGGCCTCTTGCACTGTAGACAGATAGTGAAAGGTTATTTTTAAAAATAAATAAATAAAAATAAAAATAAAATAAAATAAAAAGATTCGAATGAGTTTCTAGCGGCATTTACCTCCTGCCGATAACCACCATATTTATTTGTGAAATGAAAAGTTAGTGCTTATGTCTTAATATCCATGAGGCTGATTCTTCTTCAGC